>JAULJZ010091939.1:12884-33778 GCA_032270985.1 Heliamphora pulchella
TTTCCCCCCCCCCCCCCCCCCACTCTTCCCTACTAGCTTTAACTCCCTAAATCTCTTTAGTTGTTGCTTCCTGCTGCTAAGTGCGTCGTCCAAGCTCTTTTTTGCTAAAAGAGCCTTAGTCACCAGCTCGAATAATGTTTTAGTCTCAAATAATGAGACTCTACTACGGATAGTTGGTAGTAAGCTTCTCTTGAATAACACCACTTTTTCTACCTCCTCATTAACGCGATGTAGCGCAAATCTGGACAACTCTGTTAACTTTGCCTCATACTCGATTACTGACATACCTCTCTGTTTAAGGGTTAAGAACTCCACTTGTTTTTGTTTCCTAATCGCCACTAAGTAGTATTTCTCATCGAATAACTCTAGGAACAAAGTCCAGACGATCTCATGCTCCATTCCTTCATGCTGACGCTTCACCATGCACCACAAATGCTCAGCTTGTCCTTTAAGAACATAAGTCGCTAGTGACACCATATGCTCTTCCGTGCAGCCTACGCACTCAAAACTCTTTTTCATACACATTTTTCAAGATTCTACCTCATTAGGATCAATTGACCCCTTAAAGGTCAAAGGGGTTGCCTTAAAAAACTTCTCAAACATCGTGCCCTTATTCAAATTCATAGATTTGTCTACACCTGCTGTCACATGTTGAGGTTGCTGATTTGTGATCATGCCCACTGAGGCTTGGACTACCTAGTATGCCCCCTGAACGACTGGGGGAATTGGGAGAGCTAGAGAAACTAGATCCACTAGGGCAATTAAAGAAGCCGGGGTAACAAGAGCAACTGAGACATAAGGAGCCTAGTCAAGTCCATGCTCCTCATAAACATCTTCTCTAGTCGTAAATCAAGATCTCACATTCCGTCTGAATCAAGCCATTTCTGAGACTTACGATAAAAGAATGAAATAAAATATAATTCTAGCATGTCAATAAAATTGTTAATACAGTCAAAAAGACTTATAGAACTTTATAAACTCGGACCTCCACTAAAACATGAAGTATGACAATATGCAAAAATATATGCAGAAACTTATACTCTGATACTGCTATTGTCGCGTTTCAAATTCGGAGACATGACCAGCCGTGAATTACGGACCTAGGCCCAAGCCACGAAAGCCTAAAAATTAAAACAAAATACTACAAAAAATGCAAAGTGCTGGTATATGCTAAGATTTTTATAAAAACTATTATTCTGGTCATATTGAATATTTGTGGAGTATAAAAACTCTACTAAAATAATAGCCATTCTTAAAATCATGATAAATATCTTTGAGACACAATAGCCCACCATAATAATTCGATTATCAAGTATTCTAACTATGAATAAAAATATTCACCAATAAAATAATAATGTCTTAATAGATATGTAAGATGAATCCTAAGAGGCCATTAGTACTGGGTCCCTATATACAAAAGAGTTCTACTCTAGCCTCTTAATTAGGGGTGTCCAAGTGACCCGAATAACCCGTAAATCAACCCAATCTGGCCTCTATGTGTTGGGTTGGTTCGGTTTTACTAGGGTGATGGGTTGGTTCTGAGTCTAAAATAATCGAAATCGATATATTCAGATCGGTTCTCGGGTTGACGAACTCTCGACCCAACCCAACCCAAGACTCGGAGGTATATTATATATAATAATATAAATATATATTTATTTATAAAAATTAAATTTATATTAATTTTGAGAGGGAGGTAGTCAAGACACTGTGCTCTAAACTTCTAATTACTTTTTGGTAATAAAAATCCCTACTTCTATGCGCTTTCTCTATACGTGATCAAACAGTACAGGAAATTAGAATAAGATGTGAGTGATATAGTAATACCTTTGAAACTTGTTTTATTCCTAATATATTTATAGTTTGTGTCTATATATATCATATGCATCTATATCTAAGAAAGTTTTGGGAATTGAAAGTTTCATATGGGTGCAACCAATTAATGTAAGATGACAATTCTTCTTGTACAATTCGTCTGTAAAGTTTGATAGTTTTGTGTGAATGTATTTTAAATAAGGAATACTTTCTTATTTTAAAATTGTGTTATTTAAAATTGTAACTCTTTAACTCCTAAAAAAGAAGGTATTTTTATCCCTCATTGAAATAACTTAGGAGGTATTCTAATTATTTTTGCACTTTCTTTGAATTTTGAATAATGAATTGAAGTTTGAATTTCACTTTGCTGATGGAACCGCGGTTCAATCCGAACCAACCCGAGTTAAAATGTGTTGGGTTAGGTTGGTTCTAAAGTGTGAATAGTTCGATTTTGGGTCTATTTTTTAAGAACTAATCTTGTTCGGTTCAGTTCTAGATTACAGTACAACCCGACCCAAACGACCTATGCACACCTCTACTCTTATTTGATCACCTGAAAATGTTAAAAGTAACGTTAGCCAATGGCTCGATGAATGAAAAGCATACATAGTAGAATACGCTTTTAAAATGGGATATACAAAATATCTATAGTTGAAATATAATTATGGCATATAATGAACATGGATAAGACCACATGATTTTACAAATCATATTTTTTTTTTGTCAAAATTCATATTTTCAGTGAAATAAATAATTTCACAAGATCTCATAGTAAAAAATAAGTAATTGATATATCATATCTCGTCATAAAAAGAATCAGTACCATAATGATGATAATAATATGATCTTCTATAATCCATGGGAACATAAATAAAATAAGTATTCAGTACCACGTATAAGTAAAACTCGAGGTATCCTCGACCCGTTAGATCCAACATCGAATTTAGAGTCACCACATGATGGTGCCTGAGTCTTTTCTATAAGTCTAACCAGTTTAGAATCACCCAAAATAACAAGCATTTTCTCTAAAATCTTTGAGCATTAAAGTTATCACGAGCGCAAGACCGAGACCTTTTCCCTAGCGTTAGAGTCACATCCGTAGAGGACGTATCCCTTGGACTCTCAGTATGATCTGAAAATAGAATCTCATAAGTTGCACCACAAAAAGGTATATGCAAAGCTTCATGTATCATTTGAATATGAAAAATTCCATGTAATATTTGAATGAGTCAAAAATAATTTATACGCCATGAATTTTACATCACAAAAATTTATATTATTTTATATAGAAAGAATTTTTAAAATTATTTTTTGTTTTTATAAAATCATTTGGGGACATGGGTCATTCTAAAAAATACATAACATGATAAACTATTCACGTGGGTCCAATAACGTAATCCGCGTGACAAACGAAAAAATTTATAAAAAAGACATCACCCTGAAAATGCAAATATAATAGTCTAATATTAATGTCTAAATATAACTCGAACCCCAAATTAAAATTTTCTTTTCACTAATTTTTTTATCGTCTTTCGAGATATTTATTATTTATTTATTCAAAATTTAATATTAATGACATCAAGACTGTTACTCGGTTCAATGAAAGTCCGAATAATAACATATCAAAATATTACGATAATCGAGTCAAATTGCACCGCTGATCTTTTTATCGATTAACTAGTTGCACTTACATTTTTTTCACTAGATTTATATCAAGATTTTAGTGTTTATCAAAATAACCCCAAATCAGATTTTACGTGTAACAACAATATATAAAAGAAAACACAATTTGTATGATTAAAAAACTCACCTGCTTAAACGGAACAAATTTGGATATACCGAAGCAATTATCAACCCAACCACACAATATCATTCTAATCCCTATATGCTTTTCTCTCTCCTGAAGTCCCACTCTCTCTCTCTCTCTCTCTCCCCTCTCTCCTCTTTCACCACTCATTTCACGCCTTGCCTTTTCTCTCCCTTTTTTTCAGCACTATAATATCATCTTATATCTATGTATATATGTAATAGGTATACGTATCTTAACGTAGGTGCGTTTACTTCACAAACGAGGTAAATGCCTTATCTCTCTCTTTTTTGTTTTGTTTTTGTATTATATATTTAAGTTATTTAATAAATCAAACAAGACTTTAGATCTCACCAGTCTATGATTGACGTCGATGAATATCAAGAACTAAGTGCCGAGTGTGTACGTCTAAAATTTCACGACGGTCGAACATTGTTTACCATACTATCAAAGCACGAAAATATAATTTTTTTTAATATAAAAGACTTAACTTATTTTTATTTTTTATACAATTAAGACAATTAATTTATTATTAAAATAATTACAAAATTCAAGATGTTACGGTTCAACCGGCAAAATGTGAGAAATCTTTGATATTGGTGTAGATTGCATACCTTTTTTTTTTTGAAAGTTAGGTTATATTATATACTAATGAGATAAGTGTTGATCTCAGGCATAATTAGGCAAAGATAGGGAGACAATTCCTTGTGATATGAGAAGGCATGATTCCCGAAATTGATTTCGTATTGATGGTTGCCAAAATCATCACTTGAGGCATTTGGGATCATCCAACAAACTTGCTTGGCGCTTAATTATGGTGAGAGTATAAGATCTAAACCTTAAAAAATTTGTTGGTGAGTTATCCTGTTGACTTATTAAGATTCTCCTAATCGATTAATCTTTCCATCTAGCCCACCTACAATATTTGCGCCTTATCTTTGGTGCACTACTCATCAACGATAAACTTTTTCCTTTTTTTATTAAATAACTTCTAGATTACACAAGTATGTTAAATAACAAAGATTTTTAATTTTATTATTTTTTGATAAAAAAGTGATAAATTGACATTTCATTAGTAAGAAATCAACTCAAAATATCAAAATTTATGAAAATTTAATTATGAAAACTTCTTTATTTTAAAAAGTTCTAATAATATATTTAACATTCAAAATCTCTCTCTTAATATGCTGCATATTTTCAATATATTTACATTACTTTTTTTTATAATTTGGAAAGATAGTTTCAATATTAACCAATGTGATTGCTCGTGCAGCACTAACTAATTTTAAGGCGTCCTTTAATTGCAAGTTTAAAAGTACTCTCTGTCTTTCCAATTAAAAAAAGTACTGGATTGCCTGTTACATCGGGGCCATCCGTAGGAAATGAGCTCAGCACTCGTGCGTAGATGACCACGTGGACGGCCCAAATGAAGCTAACCAGGGTCAATTATTAACTCTAGGCACCTAACGTAACCAGTGTTTGAATTCCCTTTCATTTTCCTCTTGGCCTGTTTGGGATTAAGTTTAAGAGATTTGGGCCGCCCTGTTGTAAACATGGTTTATTGACTTATTAGTTTATAAGTCAAAATAAGTTACGTTAACTAAATGAACCAAATAACTTAAATTTTAAGTCAATAAGTAAATAAGTAAATAAGTCAAATAAATTAAAATTTAATTTATTGGTTTATTTTATGTTATCTCTTTCAAATTTTTAATATTTTGATAATTTTTTTTACTTTATTAGTTTGTCTTAATTAAAAAATTTAAAAATATAATAATTCAATTAAATAATATTTTTTATTTTAAAAACAAAAAAAAATAAAAAAAATAAAAAGAGAGTAATTCGGTACACGAAGCTTTATATGAGGAAAGTAGTGAATCACAAAAAGTCAATAGTATTATATTTGTAAGAAATTATTTTTATATTTGAAAATCATAATTTTTTTAAATTATACGAAGACAATTTTACCGTTAAAATTTCTTTTTAAATAAAGTAAAATAAATAAATAAACAAATATTCGGAGGAGGCCTCTGCCTCGTGCATGTTGATTCACACTTTACCCTCTCAATGCCCAGCTAATAACCAAATCAACCAAGGCCCTGTGGAACAACGCCGAGCGACCCAATTCGGTCATTTCAAACCACAGCACCCTTTCGTTTTAACATATGCGGTTTTCAACTCACAAAATCAAAAGCACTTTGCATGCACAATACCCGACACCCTCCTCTCTCCTCTCTCCTCCCTCCTCTCTCTCTACAGTTTACTGAACTTAAGAGGAGAGTCTTATTTCTCTCTCTACGCTCTGCTCTCTGCTACGGTAATGGTTTTAAGCTAAATCTCTCGCATTTTGCAGTCCTAATTCACCGGAACTACTAGGGTTTTAGCGTCGGAAGATCTGGCTGCTGTTGGTTGTGTACTCGCATTTCTTCTATATTTGAGTATGTGTATGTATGTGCTAAATTAGGGTTTTGAATGGGTGAAGATGTGGTTTTTTTCTTTCTAATTCGCTTCTTGTTTCTGAGAGTGGGCTTCTCTCTCTGCTCTTGGTTTCAGTTTGTGGTTGCCTACTCGCATTTATTTAATTTCCGTACTCATATGTGTATCTATATTTGCAATTCGAACTGAATTAGAGTTTAACCGTGGAATGGTTTGTGTTTGTCTTCTAATTTCGCGCTGGTTTCTGAAAATTTTTCTCTTGTGCGTTCGTTTGCTGAACTAGGGTTTAGAGTGCTATAAGTTCTGGTTTTTGTGTTTTTTCTCTTGCATGTCGGGTTTGAGCTAAGTTTTACAATTCTTTCATTTCTTATGATTCGGTCACGATGTGTTGTGTTTGGTCACTGAGAAATGTGGGAAAATAGAAGAGATTAAGAGCTTGAAATGCGACTTTTTTTCAATCAGTTTGGATTGGAGGATACGAAAGCCTGTGGAAACGAACCTTGGGCATCTATTCAGCTTCCTGTGCTTTCTCTTTGGAAAAGCAATGGGAAAGGGAAACTCAAAAATCTTATTTGATTTTTTTCAAGATTTCAGCGACTAAGCAGAGGGTTTGGAATCTGCATAAGGTGCTTCTCGTGGAAATACAAGTGTAGTGGAGCTGAGATTTGAAAGAGAACTAGATTATCTTGGATTGTGTTGGTTATGTAATGCTAGGAAACCGATTTATACTGATTTTAAAGATGGCTTTCCTTTTTCCCCTGTATCTATTTTCTTTCCTTTTCATTCAATTGAAAGTTGATACTTCAATTCTAATAACTTATCAAAAGAGAAGAAAATAACACTCTTCCTTTGAAGTAAACCAGATTGAACCCTTCTGTTAATTTTGCCCCCAATTTCATGTGGCTTTGTTTTTTCTCATTTGTAGATGAGTGATTTTAGTTTTTGTTTATGGTACTTTTCTAGGCATGCGGTAAAAGAGATGGAAGAAAGCCCCTCATCAACAGTTTGGGATGGCAACATAACGGGAGTAAGATTTGGCTTGGCAACTCGCCAGGAAATTGTAAGCACTACTTCTCATTTGGCGTTGTTTGTTCAGATTGCATAATTTACTTTTGCCGCAGGTCACTTGGGATATTATGTATTGTTTCCACCCTTTTGTTTGAGTGAAGAATTTTTAAAATTCCTATTTTACCTTGTTTCTCAAATTATAGAACTGAGTCCAAATAACATTTGAATCACTTCCAACTGAAACATTGTTAGAATAACAAACATTACTTCCAACCATAGTTGTCAAATCGTGAATTGAATCGACAATTGAAACCTTGATTTTGCAAATTGTGAATCGGATTGAATTAATAATAATAAGATTCAGCATAAATTAAAAATATGATATTAAACACTTTATATGTATGAAATAAAATAAATAAACTAATATTGACACAAAATATACAATAAGAACATGATTACGTAATCTTATAGTGATATCTTCATCACAAGAGATTTTGGCTAAAATTTAATCCACTACAAGATTTCTTAAAAATCTTAGTAAAATCTCTTTTTGAAATTGATAAAATGGACCAAAAAATTTGAAAGAGAGTAGAATAATATGAGAGAGATGGAAAAAACTCTTTAAATTAAATATAATACACTTTAATATGTCTTGTATGCCTATTGGTAAAAAAAAGTTCATAAATATTGTGCAACCATTGAATCTAAATGATCTAACCTTTTCATATTAAACTATGGTTGATTCACCAAAATAGCAATAAAACATTTATTGAAAATATTATTATCATTTTTTAAATCCTTAAACAATGTACTTTGACATTTTTCACATAAAAGAAAAATGGAAAAAGGGTTGCAAAACATATTGGATTTGCTTTATTTTTATTATATTCTCTAATCACTAATTGAGTAATATATTATGCATGATAATATTGTATTTTATAATGAACATGCTAAGTTGTATTATAGTATTTGAAAATAAAAAGTGACAAATAGGAGTTAGAAATTTGTTGGATACGATAATTTTAAAAATCACATGAATCGTGAATAGTGAATCGACTCGTGAATCATAAGATTCATCGCTTCTACTACAAAATAGATTCACCGATAGATTTGTATCGATTTATGCATGAATCGTAAATCGAATCGTGAACTGAATCGTGAATAGTAAGATTCTGATAACTATGCTTTCAACTGAGAAAGTGTTTTTAAAATTAGATCCTACTTAAATAAACTACAAAAGTTACTTTCAACCAAGAAGGTGTTCTTAACATGATGCTTGCTAAATTCAAAGCAACTTTGGATCTTGTCACAATTCTGACTGAAAAGTTGGTATTATTCTTTTTATTTTTTGGCTAGTGTACATCGTCCATTAGTGACTTCCCTATAAGCCACACCAGTCAGCTTGCAAATCCATTTCTGGGTTTGCCACTTGAATCTGGCAAATGTGAATCATGTGGTGCTGCAGAACCGGGGAAGTGTGAAGGTATGTATTTTTTTTTAATTTGTTCTTTTGTCTTAGTTACTTTCTGATTACACTTACAAGTTTGTGATTAGAAAATGTGTTTTGAACCCATGGTACACACTACACAAGAAAGGTCTTCTAAAAGTTTTATTAAATTTTACCTTTCAGGTCATTTTGGATATATAGAATTACCAATTCCTATATATCATCCTTCCCATGTGAGCGAACTAAAGCGGTTGCTGAGCTTATTATGCTTGAAATGCTTAAAGATGAAAAATAGCAAGGTACTGGATGTTCTGAGTTACTTTCAGCTTATGGAGTAACTTTGAGTTAAGGACTCAGAATTCGCATCTTACGGGTGCACCATTTTCTTAGTTTTGCAGTTTAAAGTTGGAATTCTGTTTTGAGTGTCATTCTTACATTTTATTTGTTAAATAAAAAGAAATGGTAGATGCTTTTCCTTAGTCTGTGCTAGAAATAATGTTTGAATCTGAAGGAATGGTTGAATACAGTTGACTTGGTTCTAAGCATTCATGGAGTATGTAGATCAACGAATTGGTCCAAACATCTGTCTCATTTTTTCGGTTATTCGATATTCTCAATATTGAATTTAAGTATCACAAGTGATGGAGTCCTAACATGCCAATGATATTAAAATTTCTGAGGCATTATTTTCTGGACAAGTGTTTATCTTGCCTAACCATGTATTTTGAATCTTATTTTTATTATTCACGTGTGATGGTAAAAATATTGACCAAAGTACCTATTGAATTTATTGGAGAAGAAAATGTATGGCCTTCTTTTTCTCCATCCTGCCCAAGTTCATTCACAAGATATATTGCTAATTTAAATGTGCCGCACCACATATTGTGTGCTATTTTTATTGTATTTGAAGAAACTGCAGATAAGGAAACACAAAAATTATTATATTGTTAGTTCTTTTAGGAAGTTGAGAGATCACATGTACACATGCTTGAACATTGGCAAATCAAATAGACACAAGTAACAATAAATCTTGGAAGTCAATTCCTCTGTATTTACCAAAATAGTCATCTTCCTCTTCTTCTTCTTAAGAAAAAGAAACTAGGTTATGATGCTAATAGATAGAGTAATGACTACAAAAATATCCATTTCAACCATGCATCCTATACTCTTCATCTTAGAATACGCTTTTCAATGTGCGTCTTTGATGAAGTCCAAAACTTAGAGGAGGTTGCAGATGTCCTTTTTTTTTGGAGCTCACCTTCCCTTTTGTGGACAAAGTTATATAGTTTGGAATTTATTTATTTTTACTTTCTTTTTTTTTTCTTTCCCTCAAAAGACAAGAAATGGTTTATGTATGGATCCCATACGATTTGAGCTATCCTTGAGTGTTCTTTGCATCCTTTAAACAATTTAATCACTAAATAAAAATAGTTAAAATTCTTTTCATGTTTTTCCCAGGGTATTGACACTGCCCTTTTGAGTTTCAATTCTTAATGTATAATATATTACTCACTAAGCCATCTAGTTGGTTTGTTTTTCGTTTTTTTGTTCATTCTATATACGATTCCCTTTTATTCTATATGGTTTTGATTACTTGCTTTTTATGCTTTAAGGTTCAGATCAAGAACATTGGTATATTTGAAAGGACTTTGTCTTCGTGTTGTGAGGTGAGCATCAAATATCAACTGATCGCTTTGAATGTTTGTTTATCTTGTTTGCGATGAGTATTATAGATGCTTATCGGTGGCTGGTCTGTGAGTTTTTTACTTTTTTGGACAATGTGAGGTTCCTCTTTGTACACGTATTTATTTAGTTCTTCCAGCTAAACTTGTTTGCCATCTCTTTCTCTCTTTCAATGAAGATATATTATTAAGTGGATTAGTGATGAGGTCAATGCATCTAGTTACTAGCAAATGATATATGAAGAATTTCAATTTTGATACACCCTCTAGAAAAATAATTTGTGTGAAGCTGGCTTGTCGTATTTTCCATTGAATGAAGAAAAATATAGTTTTTTTTCTTCTTATTATTATAAGAAAATAGTTAAAGAGTTTATTAATTTTATATTAATATAGAAAAATATAGTTCTAATCGCCCTGACTTGTGAACTGAAAGATTCTTTGATTTGTATCCCTATTGGCTAAGTCCGCAACAGAAAGAGTGGTCTTCCGAAACCATTGAAAGCAAGCTAGTTTATCAGGGGTTTAGGATTTAGGGTTTCGGGTTTATTCAATTAGTTGTTTGGACCTCTAGCAATAATCATACTTAGATGATAACATTACCCTTCTTTGGTCAACTTATGGTCAAGATTTGATATTTATCACCATCTCCATTGTTCCCTGGAAGTGGTAATGTCTTAATTGTAACACCCTCGAAGTTAGTCAATTAGGCTTTATAAATTTATAGTAGCCAAAAGGACTAGTATTCCAATATCTAGGATGCCTCTAAGCAACAATCTCACAATCTTATAGACTCTTGAAAAAGAGTGGACTGAGCAGCTTGGTTGTGGTGCTTGTGAAACAAAATTGGCTAAGTAGACATGTCAATCTAACCCACGTCTACCCACATCGACAATTTATTTTGCTTTCGAAGACTATATCTAGAACAATGTTGAGATTATTAATTGCATGTATAGGTGCAACAAAGCCTTTTAAGGTGTCATATCACATGATTTGCTTTATTTCCAAAATTTTAAATGTGCTATCGGTTACCATGACGGTCGTGTTCGTGTGTTACGGGGATCAAAGTATCTGGTATTAAAGTTTCGATCAATGTGTGATATAGGAATTGGAACTAGCCTTTGAATTTTTTGGAGTTCTAGTGAACTTTTTAAAATCTAATTGATAAGCATGTTCTAAGTATCTAACCTTATTTATAACAAATAGAATATTTATAGTGGTTTTTAATTAACATTGTGACACCTAAAATACGTCTTTGAAAATAATATTGTATTTTATGTTGCTTTGAAGGCAAAAACCTTGATATATTTGTATAGTGAGAAATTCTCACTATTTAAGATATTAGAAACACTAGCAAAATGAATAATTCATGATAATAAAGTAAACAAAAGTTAATATATTTTGTAATGATACAAATATCATAATAATCGACATAAGAAAGCAAAAAATAAAAGAAAAAAGTACCATGTGGAAGGGTCAAGAATGGAAGAAATTGGGATAACAGTGGTTCACATATTGTTGTCTTTGCGAAACGAAGTCTTACATCGTCCGAGTACACAAATAATGTGTAATATATAAGCATGAGGGCATCTTCACCTCATAACTAACTTTTGAGACTGAGTTCTACGCATGACCGTGTATAGAACTGGTATACAAAAGATGGGTCAGGTGTCCCTGGCCTATATGTGGTGGGTAGCGCCGAGTGAGCACATTGCGCGTTACGGGGTGTGTGTAGAGAGATTATAAAAGTAATGTATAATATATTAGTTGTGAGGATACTCTCACTTTGGTAGCTAGTTTTTGAGGTTAACGATGCACGCAACAGGGCCGATATGGTATTGATATGTAGATGATTAACATGCATGCAAATTTTTATGTTGTCGTTTTTTTCGTTGCATAACCAAAATAGTACATTGAAAACTGTTGCGTATCAGACGATACGATACATAATGACCAATATTTAGAACCACAGAGTAATTGCACAATCCTCCTACTGGGGCGACGAATTTGTCTCGGAATCTTGCTTTCGTGCTCTAAAATAAAAATCTTATAAGAACCTCACTCCCATCAAGAAAGAACTTCGCTCCCAATGAAGACAAAACCTCTCAAACATATAGATTCTCATAAAACAAAATAAAAGTGAAGAAATAAGAGAAAATCTATAGAATTAATAAGATTATAGAATAAAATTAACTCAAATATATTCTAGTACTTTACATTTACATAATATGTATTTGAGACTAGTTCATTTATTCTTATTTTAATATATATTACAATTAAATAAAAAAATATTTTGTAGAATATATATATATAAAATATATAAACGTTTCCATAGGTGCTCTCAACCTTAAACTCTTTTGTATGGCCTCGCTCCCCCTCACCGCTCTTGCTCCCGCTCCCGCTCCGTGCAACTAAGCCTTGGATGTTGCATTATATAGGCGTTGCTTTGCGGCATTACGATATTTTCTTCCCCTGGGAATGTTTCCTTTTAAAGGCGGCTGATGTATATCCATGAAAAATGCATGTTATATATGGTGAATATGTTAAGTGGGGCAGGATGTTGCATGTAGTATTAAAGCTGAACTGACCTTGCTTACATAGGTCCCATCAAGGGACAAGCTTGTGTGGGTCCTGCGAGGGGAAATGCTTGCATGGGTTTCAGGGGTTCATGCTTCCCTGGACGTTGCATTATATAGGTACTGCTTTGGGGCATTGCGCTATTTTCTTCCCCTAGGAATGTTTACTTTTAAAGGTGGCTGATGTAGATCCAGGAAAAATGCATGTTGTATATGGTGAATATGTTAAGTGGGGAAGGATGTTCATGTAGTATTTAAAGCTGAACCAACCTTGCTTACATAGGTCCCATCAAGGGACAAGCTTGTGTGGGTCTTGTGAGGGGAAATGCTTGCATGGGTTTCAGGGGTACATGCTTCTGTGGGTTCTGCAAGGGGGACAATTTCCATGGTCTCATCTGGGATGCACTGTGTGGGTCCCACATGATGCATGCTCGACAAACTTAATGTGCTGGACGGGCTTAAATGAATTCTACACATGGACTTATAGCCTTTTGCTGGAGTGGATTGTAACACCCTATAAACTGGCCAATTAGACTATACAACGGCTAGAAAGACCTCCAATGACTCAAATCGGAGGCTTTTTGGTAATAATCTCGTAATCTTAAATGTTTTTTGGAAAAGAGTGAGGTGGACAACTTGGTTGAGTTGTTTGTGAAACAAAATTGGTCAAGTCAAAGCTTGTTTTACCTAGGGGACTTGATATACAATAACAGTGAGATTATTAATTGAACATATAAGTGCAATAAACAATTTTAAGGCGACATATCACATAGCTTGGGTTCATTGCATTAATATATAGCCTTTGGGATGCTACATTATATTATGCTATTTTGGAGACATTTCTTTTAATGGCTATATATAAATTATACATGGCCCACGGCCAATGCATATTCATAAAAAATGCTTGCCATATGTCGTGAATGTGTTAAGTCCAGTGGGATTGTGGGGGTGTTCCCTTATCACTAATAGAAGTGTCTCTTCTTGACCCTACCCATTCCAGGAGTGAAGGCAAAAATTAATCATCCGATGATATGATCATTAATATAAGCTTGTCTTAGTTGTGAGATATTATCAGGCCAAAAGGTCCAGAACATGATTTCTGACTGCTAATAGCGAAATCTTTTGATTGCACAGGAGCAAACATATTATTTATTATTAATATTATTATTTTGGGTAGACCATGGGCGCAAACACCGGTCTGTTGGAGAAGAGTTAGCTTTGATCCTGCCATTTTTCTCACCCTCTCAAATTACCCAGATAGTTGACAAGAGTTTGCATTTCGTTCATAAACATGTCACTGCAACCTCTGAACGTGGGCATAGTTGCCATCAGGAAAGCTGCTTCGTCCATAGGTATAGTTCAAACGACGACTCTGGTACAGGACATGGTGTGGGGGTGGGCAAAGAAGGACAAAGTGCTATTAGTTGGTTTCAACAATCCCTATGGATTGAATATGCGTATAAACTTATTAAGCAGTCTCTAATTTCATTTTTAGTTGTCTAATTTTGAGTGTAAAGATTTTTAAATATCTATTTGCCCGTTTTATGCACTAATGTCCTTTTTTGGGCAAGAATTTTCTTCCGTATGTTTTTTGTTTTGATTTAAGCTATGGTGTTCTTTGTACTCAAAATTTCTTTTTCTGATTGCTTAAAATCAGTCACGCCATAGTGTGGTATGAAGGTAGAATTTATTTGATCCGACATTTGTGAATTTGTGCATCTATCAATATTTGGATTTTGGTTTCTGCTGAGGAATCTTTTTATTTTTTTTTTCAAAAATCTCAAGGAACACTTATATTGAATAATTCAAGATTTTGCCTATCCTTCTTCAATTTTGGTTACATGAAAGTCTTCACCTAATATTGCTGGAATCTCTCTCTCTCTCTCTCTCTCTCTCCGTTGACTTGTTTTCTGTCTGTTACAAAAGAGTAATGAAACTCAGCGAATAGGAATATAACTCATTAATATGAAAGACCGACCCCTTCAGTATGAAGGCAATCTAAACCAAGCAGTGGATTAGATTATAGATCAAGTTCAAAATATCTTATGCTATGATGAATGAATTAGCACATCATCTCGTTACTCTTAAGGTTTATTAAGTTCGAAACCTTAACCGTGGTTGGTCAATCTTGTAGGATTATTGGTGGTGGAACCTAATAAAACGCTTATGCAGAAGTATTCTTTTGATCCTGAAGTCAAATGGCAACATTTGATAGCAATATGAGATGAAAATTACTTAATGTAGAAGCGATATTTCCTATCCTGAAGTCAAATTGAAAAGACGACGAGGGAAAACTATGCAATGTTGTTTCGCTTTTACTTTTTAACTCGTGTTTGCTAAACTTCCCTTTTGTTTTGTAGGAGGCTGCTCAAATTTCTATCAACGAGCTCAAAACGGCGGATGGAGCTTGTTACTTGGAGTTGAAACTACCATCTAGGTCACAGCGAGAGGGCTTCTGGAATTTTTTAGAAAGATATGGTTACAGATATGGTGATACCTTGCGTCGACCTTTGCTTCCTTCTGAGGTTTGTTTTTGTCTGTGATCTCTTCAATTAACCTTTGGTATTGGTTGGCAACTAATAAGTTTATTTTTCATACAAGTCTTCATACTGATTGCAGTGCTTATTGGTGGCTTGCTTTATTTTTCTTGGTCTCTTGTTACATGTAGTGTTATTTGTAAGATTTAGGTGTAGTCTTATTTGTAATCATCAGAAAGAATCTCTCTACCGAACCTTGATGGTGACTTCATTTTACAGATATGTTTGCATTTTTTAGTGATATTATGAGTTTTAGGTGTTTGAACATGCCTGTAGCTTCTGCTTGCTACGTCTACAAAATTTTAGATTTCGTACTTATCCTTTTATTCATATATAGATATATGTGTATGTATGGGGAAAGAAAACATCATATGGTCTCGTAGTTGGGCCTAGACACCCCCTTGATGTCTTGGATTAAACTGTTGAACTTTTAAGTTTTGCCTGTCACTGGACTCTTTCTATTTTTAATAGATCCAGCCATCTCCCCTTGTCCTCTTGGTTTCAACTGCCCTTAATCTCTTGTGGCCATCTGCACAAGATAATTATGTTCTAATGGGTCTTGACTTTGCCTGATTTGTGTGGGGCGGGGCTTACATAGATCTGGGGCTTTGGATTAAGGGGTTCCTCATCATAAAAAAATAATACAAAAAACCCATTCTTACATGGATCTGGGGCTTTGGATTAAGGGGTTCCTCATCATAAAAAAATAATACAAAAAACCCATTCATCTCCGTTTCGCATCCCTTACCAATAAAAAAGAAGACTTTTGTCTTTTCCTATTGTCTTTCTTCTTTGACAATTCGTTTTCATTTTGTAATTCTCAATTTTGACTAGTTTTGTAAGTATTTTGATTTGAAGCATTTAATGGCTCTTCTAAAGTCAGCAAAATTCAATTTGTTACTATATTAGAATTTAGGTGTTTGAAATTTTGAAATCTTGTGGGATGCTGTGAACTATCCGTTTTCAATAGATCTAGATGCTCCCAATCAACCCTACCCCCCCACCCCCCCCACCTAAAAAATAAAATAAAGAAGACTTTTGTCTGTCCTTGTTTATGCCTCTCTTTGACAATTCATTTTCACCTTGAAATTTTCAGGTCTGACTGGTCCTGTAGGTATTATTTTTTTTAATCAGTAATGTAAATTCTGTGAAAGGGTATTAAGTGAATGTCACCAGTATTAGAATGGAAATGGGAAAATCACCCACAAAAATTGAGAAGACCAACAAAAGCTTGTACATCAAAAAGGCTTATACGACTAATGAATCTATAAATCAACGGTATTATCCAAAAATGTTCCTTTTTCAAACAACCAACCATGCATATTAACCATTAACACACCTCCCAACCTGTACAGTGGTGCCTTTGTACCCTAAAAAATTCATCTATTTCGCACCAGCCAGATCAACCACATCAAATATAATGGAGCCAAAATCCAAGCCCTTCTCTTAACCCTCAGCATGCTACCCCCTTCCATTCCAACCTGCTCAGAACACCACCCACCTCCTAAAAAATCCAATCAGCTCCAAATTGAATCAATATTAAAACCTGCAGTTCCTTGGCAAACTCACAGAGTCACAAGCAAAAGGAGACGAGAGCTTCATCTTCATTACACATACCACACCAATTAATCAATATTTGACCCCTGCTGATTAAGTTATCAATCATTAGGAATTAGGATTGTATCATGAGCAGCAGACCAAGTGAAGAATGATGCCACCTTTGTAGGGGCTCTTACGTTTCAAATGCTTTTCACTGGAAAAGTAGAGCGCTTGCAACCCGACATATTGCTGTAGAGAGATTTAACACTGAAATTTCTACTAGGCTTCCTATCCCACCTGATTGATTCAACACCTGGTACTCTGTGATCGTAAAAAACACCTAGGAGGTGTAACAGCCGGTCCAACTCACAATCGTGCACATTTCTTCTCAACCCCATCCCCAACTCCGAGCATAGTTAGCGACTAAAGCATCTTTGTTGCTAGCCAAAGGAAAAATGGCAGGAACACTGTATAAAAGGCTTCAATACGTACCAAACATCAAGCCAAAACAAAGAGTTACCACTGTCATCCTTGAAATAAATGTTATTGGAAAACTCATCTCAAAATTTGGAAGTGGCCTCCCATAAGCTTCTGTCGTATGACATTGTCACTTGAGGGGTGTCCTAGTCTCCCGTCACGAACCTATACTTGCACTGGATTACCTTTCTCCAAAAACTGTTTTTATCACAAGCTTATTTCCACAACTGTTTTTTCGAGGGGTATCTATTAGAAGTAACCGCCCTTCTAATATTCGAGGCCTCCCTCCCCACAAGAAGTTCCTCTGCAATATCTCTAACTTCTTAGCCACCACCCTTGGGATAGTATGCACTGATAGGAAAATAGGTTGGAATGCTGGACAAAGTACTTCTGAGCAGGGTAAGACTACCCCCTTTGGGGAGATACCGGCTCTTCCACCAAGCTAGTCTTCTCTGAAATCGTTCCAAAACCACATCCCACATAGACTTCGCCTTAAATGGTGCCCAAGGATATTAATTTCAGTATCGGAATATGTATCGGTATCAATTATACAATCATGTATTAGTGAATATCGGTTAGTATTTGTAGATACATTAGTAAATATGGGTATCTGATTTCAAATTACGTTACCTATCGCCTATACGATATACAACGATTGATATTTAAAGTCCTAATGGGCCCCCCTAAGGAAGGCCCGAATAAGTGACCAAAAGAGTCCTAATTTTGCAACCAACAATATATGCTAGGATGCTCGCATTCTGTACAATTGCATCACTTAGTTTGAGTGCCAAAACAAAGCAGGACACACTGAAGATGCCCCGACTGGCATGGATCTGAATCTACAAAGATCAACGTATCATCAGCGTATAGGAGATGAGAAACGGGCAAAGGAAAACCCTGTAGAGTGCATACCCCAAACCCTAAAGAGTGCATACCCAAATTTTGGTCTCGGTCCTTTATCCCCACTCAGCTCACCCAAAGTTTTGACTACCTCCGCTTCTGAGAATGGCTACTTGAACCATCCCGCTTCCTCGTCAGAGATTAGAGTCAAGATCAGCCCATCTAGCTGCAGTTTCGAACTATCTTCTTCCAGAAATAACACACGGTAGAACTCTGCAATACCCTCTCTGATTTCCTCCTCATTAGACAAAAGAATTCCATCAATGTACATCTTTCCAATTAGATTAGCCCTCCTATGGGCGCTAGCCATTCCGTGGAAAAAGCATGTTTTTATCCACTGCCTTCAACCAAAGAGCTCGAGATTTCTGCCTTTAGTTAATAAATTCTAACTTTGCCACTGTACCAAAGTCCCTCCTTCTAGACCCTCTCCCCTTCTAAAAGAACCCCTCTCTCTTCCTTCACATCTATACAACTGATGTCATCAAGGGTCATGGCCTTTTGGACTTTTGGACTTTCAAGTCTACCAAACTCCTCTAAGTTCCACTTCTTCATCTCTGCCTTAAGCAACTTCAATTTCGAGCCTAGGACAAATGTCGAATTTCCAATTAAGCCGTTCCACCACTCAACCACTCTTTCCCGAAATCATTAACCTGCAGCAACACATTCTCAAACCTGAACGAGGATATTCCCAATGAATCCCACTGCTATCCAGCAAAATAGGAACTGATCTGACAAAGGCCTAGGCAAAGATAACGGAACCACTGAGGAAAAATGCTCCTCTCATCCTGTGGATACCAAGAATCGGTCAATTCGGGACATAGAAGGGTACAATTGGTTATTAGACCACGTGGCAGTTCCTCCCGAAAGAGGGAGCTCCACCAGCTCTATATTGTCGATAAATGCAGAAAGGACCTCATAGATCTGGGATCTGGATGTGGCCCTGTATCCCATTCTCTCTTGCAGTAATGTAGTCACATTAAATTCTCCACCAACACACCGAGGAGCATCCCATCTAAAAGTAACAGCCCCCATCTCTTTTCAGAACTCCGTCCTCCCCCAGCCCATACTCCCCAGAAAAAACCACTGGAATCCATCCTCCACATGACGGAAAAGATAAGACTGGTTGAAGGAAACTGGAATCCATCCTCCGCACAATCGAAAGGGTAAGACATAGAGAAGCAACCCTCCTCCTGATCTTCCCTGACTACACGCCTGCTATCCCACATCACAAAAATGCCCATGTTCCAACCCTTCAGTTTGCTCTTGTAAAGTCAGCAAAATTCAATTTCAGAAGACTGAAATGATATGCAATATAAGCTGATGGAGTACAACACGAGGGGGATTCGCCACTAGTAACCTTGAGAAAGGATTAATTCCATCGCTGGTGAATTGGCTTTCTGATTTTGACTCTTTATTTGGAAATGGATACATCAGATGAAGTTGTCCATTCTGTCTGATGTTTATTTTCGTGAGTTTGTTCAACTGCACAAAAAAGTAAACACTTGTGTCGAGTGATAGCCATCAAAATTCAAAACCACCTAATCATACGTAGTTAAAGATTAGTACATTAGTAGACGTGCCATTGCATCGTGGATAAACGTGCTTTGTGAATTGAATGGAATTGACACATGGCATCGTTTTTGAGTTTTTCTGAAATGATGCATATTAAACCTCCAAGGTTAGGTCTCAATTTTGCCTTTGTCATGCCTGGGGTTTATTAATTGAATCGCACTCATTGGGTTTTCTGGAGAGATTCTTTAGTGAAAAATTTAGACGTATTCTTTCATATACTGCATTTGCTGACAACGGATGGTGTATGCTTCTCATAATTCCCTGCAGATTTAAATCCCTTCCTGTCTTAGAACTTTTTAGGTAGTGCTGTCTTGGCTGGAGCATTTATTGTACTCAGTAGGTGTCATAAGAAGTGAGAATCTTGGTTATACGTGCTTCTGATTTCTGACATATTGTGATTATCTTTGTCAGAAAAATGTGTGGTTCTCAATTATCTTGTTTTGTGTAATGGGATCTTGGACTGAAAAGTCTCAAAGTTTCCCGTCTTTGCCAATTTTTTTTGCACAGTAGTGCATGAAAACGTTCAATGTTTCATATTGTTTGCTTTATATATTGTTGTTGTTTCTCAATTAATTCTTGTTTTCCAAAAATAATCAGGTGCTGGTAATGCTGAAAAAAATACCCGAGGCGACTAAGAAAAAGCTTTCTGGGAAAGGATACTTCCCTCAAGATGGCTATATCCTGCAATGTATACCTGTCCCTCCTAACTGTTTGTCTGTGCCCGACGTTTCTGATGGAATTACTGTCATGTCTTCGGTCAGGCCTTCTTGCTTTCTGATTCCCTGTATTGACTCTTCTGCTTTTATGAGTGGAATTTGGATAATTATTATTTTCAAATTCTTTCCAGGATCATTCTATCACGATACTTAGGAAAGTTCTGAAGCAAGTTGAGATTATCAAAAGTTCAAGGTCTGGGACACCAAATTTTGAATCTCATGAAGTTGAAGCTAATGATTTGCAAGCAGCTGTTGCACAGTATCTTGAAGTTAGGGGTACTGCAAAGGTACTAGTTTCCTTGTTACTGTTTTATTTTTGATTAGAGGTTGCAGCCCTTCTTCTCATGGTTGTATAACGAACCCCCCCCCACCCCCCGCCAAAAAA
>JAULJZ010091950.1:0-12239 GCA_032270985.1 Heliamphora pulchella
ATTCAACCACCCCCCCCCCCCCCCCCCCCAACAAAAGGCCTGAAAAGGCATGCTGAGATTCGAAGATTACACTGCCGAGTGCCAATTACATTTTTTTAACAACAAAGTTAGGACTTTGGCTAATTACTTGTAAATGCACCCCACTAGGCTAATGGGTCTAAAAGTCGTTCAATTCCGTAGCTTCCCCTTTCTTAGAAAAGAGGGAATGAACGGGGCATTGAGATTTTTCCAAAGTAGGTTGTTGTACTGAATTTGTGAAATGCGACTATAAAGTCTCCTGACTTTCCCCAACAAATCTTTAGGTTGCTATCAAGAATACCATTTGTGAAGCCATTTGGACCCAGAGACTTATATCCACTGCTGTATATTAGGGATCCTTATTTTTCCTTCTATGTGAACTACCACCAGGTTCTCTCGGTCCCTATCTAAGGTAGTGTGAAAATCCAAACCATCAAGCTGTGCTCTTTTTATTACAGGTCTCTGCATAAACCCTTTCATAAAATAAAAGTATACCACACATTGAGTCTTTTCATCCCTGCTTGTCTCGAACCGCCTTAGCCAATTTGTGAAAAAACACACCCCTCCTTGTCTCAAACCCCCTTAGCCAGTTTGTGAAAAAATAAAGTTGTTCATGTCTTCTTGCTTCAGCCACAAGCTCCTTGGTTTCCACCTCCAACTTATCTGCTTCAGGAGGATGGCATGACCTAGCTTTGGCTACCCATGACCTATTCTTTTGCAAGGGCAGCCTTGTTCTTCTCCTTCCACATGTCCTGTTGCTTAGTGAGATTCAGTGCCTTACGATTTTGAATAGCCAGAATCGGAAACTGATCCTCGTTCCACCTTTTAATACCCTTTCAATAATTTAAGCTTCTTGGCCACCGCAAAGTTAAGGTCACCTTCCACTATGTAGTTTCTCCACCGTTGCTCCACTCTATCCAAAAATCCCTCTGATTTCGGCCACATAGTCTTCAAAGAGAAATGGGATCTTTCCACTCCGAATACCCCCACAATCAAGCAAGGTCTACAAATTAGTTAAAACTAACCTCAACATTGCCACCTGGGATATAGCAGCGAACTTCTCTTCTTGTTATAAAGAAATCAAGAACACGAAATCCTAGTTAGGGAAGGCTCGTCCTGAGTCCTGACTGTTTGCACCAAATGTTCATAGCCCTAATGGGCGACAAGTCCTCCCTTTTGATTCGATGATATATGAGAACTCCCTTATATCCATCCATATATATAAAATGCTAGGTGGTCAATGTGAGAGTGTATTTTTGTTATTTTAGATATAACTAACGGGTAGTTTAGTCTTTCTTGCATTATTGAAGGTTTTTATCTTTTTATATATATATATAATATAGTGGTTAAGCCTGTTGTTAATTGCAATAATTATCTTTGTTTTTTACCTTTGCTTACATGGCATCAGAGCCATTAAAACCCTAACAGCAGTAGTCGCTGCCGGTCAACGATCTTTTCTTCCCTCCGGCGAGTATCAGCGCCAAAGCCTGAGTAGTCCTCTCTTTCTTCCAGCGATGAAAAGTGGCGCAACTGTAGCCTCAACCACACTTCGACGAACAATGTTGCAGTCCTCTCCTTCGTCACCGACCCTTGGCTAGGATCTCGTTCGCTTTACCTCTTAACTTCTAATTTTGACATGTCTGAGGATAAATTGCAAACTATTAGTATCCGACTTAGTGGAACTAACTATTCGTATTGGTTCAACGTTACGAAAAAATTTCTTCTTCGAAAAGAGTGATAGGTTATGTAATAGACTTAACAGTTCGACCTACAGATCCAATGGCCGAAGGGTATGATGCATCTATTGCCATTTGGGATATGGAGAGTGCATAGGTACTCACCTAGTTTCACTACTCTGTGGAGTCAAGTATCGGCATGAATTTATCCAAATGTACGACTCTCAAGCAAGTGTGGAGTTATTTTTAAAATATATATCTCACTTCTAATTTTGCCAAACACTATGAGTTGAATATGGCCATTCGAAGCGTCAAGTAGAATGAAAAATCGATTCAAGAATTTTATAATGAGATGACAACTTACTGGGATCAATTGGCACTTATGAAACCTTCTGACTTGCAACTAGTTAATAGTTATCTTCAGTATCGAGGAAAACCGAGCCTGATACAGTATCTCATGACCCTTTGTGATAAGTTTCAGCCACTTCCTGGCGCTATTCTTCATTGTTTTCCGTTGCATTCTGTTGATGGGACTATTTGTGAACTTACTGCAGAAGAGACACGGGTCAAGGTTGCTCAGATGGCTATTTTCTTTTAGTTAGTATTTGTCACCCCTTCTTCGTCAATGTGTGTTACTTCTCGTCCTCTACTGCTGTCTACTCCTTTCCCTCATTTGATTAAGGTCACGGGAAAGTCAAAATCACGATTTGTTGTGGATGAGTGCAGTTTTTGCCATCAAATGGGTAATTGGAAGACTGCCAGCCTATGAAAAACAGATATTCCGAAAATGGTTCCGTACAAGTAGTTGATACTGATACGCACCCGATATGCAGGGATACATATCGGATACGCGAAAAGTATTCAAAAATAAAATTTTAATTTTTCAATTTCGGATACGTTTTGGATATGCATAGGATATGGAACGATACAAACGAGATACATTTTGGATACGGATGTAGTACTTTTTAGATACGGTCCAAAATTTATTTTTATTTTTTGAAAACATATTTTTTATTAGTTAATGTTTTAGTTTTATAATTATGAATGTACTATCATCTAGATATTTTTTCTATACTTAATAAGAATTCTTTTTATTTATTACTTATTTAGTTATTATTAACTTAGATTTTTATTGAATGCTTCAAATAACAACAAAATGAATTAATTCTTACTTTTGATTTGATTTTATAAATAATATAATACTACAAATTACAAAAAGTATATTTTTTACAAACGTATTCTAGCCGTACCTGTATCTTATTTTTTTTAAAATTTTGTTATATCGCCGTATCCATATATGTTCTTCTTAGTTTCCTGCCCTAAGCTTGCACATAATTGCCATTCTTCCTCTCACCCATCCTCTTATACCCCTGTAAAGTCCTATTGCCCTCCTGCTGCTGTTGTTGCACATGCATCCAATGGCACCACATCTCTTTCCTCGCAGTCGTTGATAAACCAATTTCATCAGCTTCAAGCTATGCTTGCCTCTTTTGGGACTCGGTTACATGCTTTTATGTCTACCTCTCATTCAAGTTTGCATAGTTCTTACTTATCAAGTATTCCACCCTTGACTTGGATTTTCGACTCTGATTCTTCCTATCATATGACATCAATTTGTTAAGTCTTAGCAACTGTGTTTCCTCTTCTTCTCTTATCACTGTTCACATTGCAAATGGTTCACGTATGAATATTGTTTTATTGGCTCGATTGTTCTCTCTACCTCATCCTCTTTATTTATTCTTAATGTTTTTTTATATATTACATTTGTTCGTTAGTTTATTGTATGTTAGTCAGCTTTCTAATTCTAGTTTTGACATCTTTTTTTCTTTCACTGGTTGTGTTGTTCATGAACAGTACAAGAGGCAGATTGAGAGCGGGCATACAGCTGGTGACCTATATCTTATAGAGAGTTTGCACATTCCAGTGGCTTCCTTTGTTGACCTATATCTAATGAGCGTTTAAAAATTTTGGTTCTGTCTTGGAGATTAGGTGAAGTGTTTGTCAGCGATATTTTTGAGTGTAGTGGTTGCAATCTTGCAAAAATGTCAGTTTTACTTTTTAATAAAAGCATGTCTATTTTTACCTCTCCTTTCTCTATTATTCATATAGATATGTAAGGTTCTTCTCCAATTTCCACCAAGGGAGGCTTAGCTTATTATGTGTCATTTATAGATGATTATAGTTGGTTCTGGTAAGTCTTTTTTTTAACTAATATTTCTGATTCCTAATTAGTAATATTAAGAATCAGGAAGCCCATATAAAAGAGTGAATTCTTTCTTTTGTGAAATTAGGCAAATAAAATGAAAGTCATCTTCCCTTCGTACATATGTATATATAATTATTCATATAGATGATTATTGATGTTTTGTATTTGTCGTCTCTTTCACTTTATGGTTTAATTTATGGTTCAAACTCAATTTTCTACCACTATAAAGATTCTTTGGTTGGATTTGGGTAGGGAGTACTTTCTGACTGAATTTACTGACTTTTAAGGTTTTTTTTGGCACTATTCATCAGTGTTCATGTTTTGACACTCCGGCCCAAAATGGTAGAGCTGAAAGAAAACATTGGCATATTCTTGACATTCTTCGATCTCTTTTTCTATCCTCATCTGTTCTTGCTATATTTTGGGATGAAGCTCTTCTTACAGTAGTAGTGCGTCTTCTCAATTGTATGCCTTTTTCTCTCCTTTCTGGTATTTCTCCTTATGAGAAGCTATTCGGTCACACTCCTAATTATTCCTTGCTGTGCATCTTTGGCTTCGTCTGTTTTGTTCTTCTTACCAAATGCGAGCGGAGTAAACTCAGTGCTCATTTAGTCATCTGTGTCTTCTTAGGGTATGACCTTCAGCAAAAAAAAAGGTATCGGTGCTACGATCCTATTCGTCTTTATGTCTCGTGCCATGTTGTGTTTCTAGAACGTCTCTCTTATTTTAATCTTCTTCTCAAGTATACCCCTATCTCCAAAGATGAGTTGGTTCATTTGCACCATTTTCCTCTTGATGTGCCTTTCTAAGGAGTTTAATTCTACCCTTGATGTCCATCATCTCCCCCTCATCCCGTCCCTCTCAGATTACATCTTTCCCATTGGTTTACTCTCGTAGTCTGGTTGCTCCTTCTCCACTTTTAAGCACTTGCTTCGACCCTACTCCCTCTTCTCCTGTGGCTTCCGATCCTCCTAAACGTTGCTGCCCTTTGCATACTCATACTTTGCCTCCTGTAAGACTTGGTTTCTTGCATACTTGTTTTTCTCCTTCTTATTGTGCTTTTTTTTGACTTTTATTCATAATTATTTTGAGCTGCAGTCTTATGAAGAAGCATGTACTTGTATTTTAGTTTTGCTCTTTTATGTGGATAACATGATCATTATTGGTTCTGACTCTACCACTAACATCTCTTTCGCGAGTTTAAGATGAAAGATTTGGGCCATCTTCGACATTTTCTTGGTATTGAGGTGGCTTATTTTCCTAAGGGTTATTCTTCTGCTAGTCATATTGTCAGTCTGTTTGTTTCTGCTCCTCGCTCTACTCACTGAGCAGCTTTGCTCCGTATTATCCGTTACATTCAGCACACGATATTCTGGAGTTTGTTATTGTTCTTTGCATCTCCATTAACTCTTCAGGCATATGCGGATGCTAATCTGGCCGGTGATGTTTCTGATCGTAAGTCAACTATTGGTTTTTGTATTTTTCTCGGTGACTCTTATTTCTTGGAAGAACAAGAAATAGTCTATGGTTGCCTGTTCCACTGTTGAGGCTGAATATCGTGTTATGACCCATGTTACGGCTGAAATTGACTGGCTTCGGTGGTTTCTCTTTGGCTTGGGTGTCTCCTTACTTCTCCTACCTTTCTATACTATGACAATAAAAGTGCTATCCAGATCGCCCATAATTCTGGGTTTCATGAGCGTACGAAGCATATTAAAGTTGGTTACTATTTCGTTCATCACCATATTCAGTTGGGTACTATTCGTTTATCATTTGTCTCGTCCACCTTGCAGTTTGCCAATTTATTCACGAAGACTCACATTGCGGCTCGCTTTCGTTTTTTGCTGGATAAACTCTGGTTGCTCTTCAAGCTCGCATCATTAGTTTAAGGAGGGGTGAGAGTATATTTTTGTTATTTTAGATATAGCTAAATGAAGTTTGACGATCGTACTCCATGTTGATGCTCCACATCAATCATATGGTACCACCCTCCATTCCTTCTTAACCTTTTCTCAGTGACATCTGCCTACCCAACTCCTATAAAGGAAAATAATCAACATGATATTGTTCAATGAACGACGATCGACTGATTTGTCCTACTCCTTATGCATGCAACACAGATCCAATGGAGTAGTACATCCAGCCATGCCCTTGGCTCTGGCGTTGAAGTGAAGCCAGCTGAATAAATGGGTGAATAAATGGTCTCTGATATGGCCTGGAGATTTCAATTAATGGGGGAATTTTGTCTTTTATCGCATGGATTCCACCAATCCATGCCACCCTGATAAAGAAACCCATCACCCCTTGGGATTGGATTTATCTCACTAATGTGTTATAAAATCGGTTGAGGGGTTTTTTGTGCCCATCATGGATTTGCTTACCCAAACACAGTTGTATTATGGACTCAATTGCAATAGAGCAATCCAGATAGATTTATCTCAAACAAACAGGGCCTAAACTTTGAAAATCAGTATATAGTCCTAGGAGCTGTACAGTTTAAAGAAATTTCCACTGCTGTTAAGCTGCTCAATGTTTGGGCTGCTGTGCTGGCTTCTCTTGTTTTTGGTAGCAGATCACAGTGATTTGACATTGAAGACGGCGCCCTAATATGAATTGCTACATTATTGAATTATTTGTTGGGGAGTATTGATTCCATGGTTTCTATTTTTTTTTCCCCAATAATTAACACAAATGGGTTGATGTTGTTGCTATATATGCGTTATGTTCTATGACCAACATTTTTTCTTTTTTTTTTCTTTTTTTTTTTATTTTTTATTTTTTATTATTATGTCTCAAGTCTCAACCATCCGTGTCGTTGTTTAATTGCTCCTGTCATTTCTTTTTTCAATTCCCTAGTACATCGACATGTATAACTTGCTTAGCCGTATGTTTCGAGTTCATTTCATTTTCATTTGAGTTTGGTGCTTAAACGCGAGTTTCAGGTTTTGTCCCCGGTCAAAACAGTGTTTAGTTGTATCTATTGGGCTTCCTTTCAGGAATTCACATAGATTTACTTCACTTCAGCAACTCTCCAACAATTTTTCTCAGTTCAATAATTTCCAAAGCCCATTTCATTCAAGGAAGCCACTGACCGAAAAGGTGCATACGTATAACTCCATTAATTCTGATCTCTCATGTAACGTTTATGGTATAAGAATGCATTTCCTGTTCTAGGAAGCAATTTCATGATGCTGCAGTTATAAATGAATGGAGGTTTCTGAAGTTAAAAGAATACAAAAAGGGGACGTTGAAGTGGAAAATGAAGCTTTTGACAGGTACACGAAGAAAGTTAGTTTACTGGAGGAGGTGCTTGCCGTTAGTTCCAAAGCGGAAGGGCTGGCCTAGAAAGAGAGGATTCCCAAGAAGTTTATATACGCATGAATTATCCCTTATTTAACCGATGTGGTATAGGATTGTTATATACCACTATGCTGTACAGCCAATGTTCCGGTGGCCCACTCTGTGACACTAACCCAATAGTATTTCTTTCCTTTTAGTGGCTTCACTCACCTATTAGTATTCAACCACTTAACAAGTTATCTTAATCCAACGTATGGGTTGCCCCATCCATGACTTCGACTATAGAAACAAATGTTACAAATTCTTAGGTAGAACTCACCCTTGAACACCAGCCTATGAGGGGAGGGTGCCCAAGAAGTTTAGATATACTCGAATTATCTCTTATTTAACTGATGTGGGATAGGATCATTACAGAACGCTAAAGTGGCGGCAGCTGGGCTAAAATTAAAGTTAACATCAAACCCAATCAAGACTGCAAATCTTACAAGAAGACTGCAAGACATCGTCAATCAAGGACTAAGGGAGCTTTTGGAAAATTGACTTAAATAAAGTTACCAGCGACCCTATTAAGCAAGATGAACTTGTTTGAAAGCAAGAAAATGGAAAGTCTTGGCGGGTTTCGGCTTTAAGTGATCTTGATAAGTTGATTAAAGCTTGGAATGAGGAAGATCTAAATCTTGCTCGGAGTTGAAATCTCAACTCTTCAATTGGCATACAAGGATGAGTCAAATGGAAACTGAAGGCGTTGAAGTATCTAACTAGGAGACATCCAAAAATGATTTCCCACCTGGATTTGAATCAGACTACTCTCCTCCAAGACGGTTTTGCATGGCTAATAATTATCAATATGATCTCAATTGCATTGTTGAGCATTTTTCTTCGCTTGAGGAGATTGAATCTCTATAGATATTGGTGCTGTTGCAAGCATAAGTTTTGTATACTTGGGGGGTGTTTGATTGTAAGATTATTTAAGGAAGGATCAAATTATTCGTAGAATAATAGAGAACAAGTTACATTATAAGGTAAATGAAATAAAGTAATGAGATAAAAGATTGGATATATGATGGGATTATTGATAGTATTATGTGATGAGTTATGTCATAATATAAATGTTTTGAAAATAGGTTGGGATTCTGAGAAAATAGGGGGTGTTTGTACCAATCATAAAGGATGCACTCGTTTCAATAAGGTTATTGATGTTTATCAGTTGATTGATTTAGGATTTACTGGTCCTAAATTTACTTGGGTTAATTGGAGAAGGGTGGCGCTATTATCTGGGAGAGATTGGACAGAGCAATGTGAAATGCTCAGTGGCATAGTTCTTTTTCTGATGTTTGGGTGCAACATTTGCCTAGAACCCACTTGTATCATTTTCCGCTTCTCGTCCATTTGGTGGCCACCAAAGGTTTGGGACAGAATAGGCCATTTTGGATGGTAGCTACTTGGTTTACCCATCAAAACTTTGAAGCTCTAACTCAGAATCAGTGGAAGTCAGATGCTTCCAATTTGCAGGAAAGGATGTGTTTCGTTGAGGAAGAAAAAAGGTGGAATTTCGAAGTGTTGGGGAATATATTCCGGAATAAAAGGTGGATTTTGGCAAGGTTGGCAGGAGTCCAACGTGTTCTAGAAGTGAAGCATAACAAGTTCCTGCATTGTTTAGAGAAACAACTTGTAGATGAGTATAATCAGGTGTTGCTTCAAGAAGAGATCCATTGGTTTCAGAAATCTAGGGTGAATTGGTTTTCTTTTGGAGATCATAATACGTGTTTCTTCCACACAACCACCCTCATTCATAGATGCTGGAATAAGTTCATGGCTTTAAAGAATTACCAAGGCTTGTGGTGCACTGAACAACTTCAGCTAAATCAAATGGCAATTGAGTTCTACAAATGGTTATACACTGAACAAGCTGCTTGTGAAGTACATGGTAGGGATTGATGGCTCCCTCCGTTGAACCAAAAACTCTCGAACGAGGAGAAAACGAGACTTGTGTACCCCATTGTTTGTGAAGAGGTTAATTGGGTTGTGTTCAGTTTGGGTGCCTTCAAGGCCACAGGGCCAGATGGCTTACAACTAATATTTTTTCAGAAGTATTAGGAGATGGTAGTTCCTTCAGCTGTTCAAACGGTGGACCAAGCTTTTAAGAATGGTTATCTACCGAGAGGTATGAATAGAACTCTTATCATTTCAATTCAAAAAGTTGCTAGTCCTGAGGATATGATGAAATTTTGTCCGATTTGCTTGTGCAATGTAACTATGAGAATTGCTACCAAAGTGCTAGTGAATTGGTTGAGACGCTTGCTGGACAAGTTGGTGGGTCCAAATCAATCGAGTTTCCTAACAGGGAGACATGTTGTGGATAATATTAATGTGGTGCAGGAGATCATTCACACAGTGAGAAGAACGAAAAGCAAAAAAGGGGCTATGATTGTAAAAATTGATTTCCAGAAAGCTTATGATCGCATTCGTTGGACTTTTGTTTGATTATGCACTGCCTATGCTCTCCATCTTACTTAGTCTTGTGGAATAGGGGTGTGCATGAGTTGGGTTAAGGAAAAGTTTTCAACAAACTCACCTTTGGTGGGTGAAATTTATTTCAATCTACCGCTAATTTGCCGATTGTCAAAACCAACAAGTTGGGTTATTTTTTTGGCAATTTCGACCCGTAGTTTAGATGGTTTAGCGGCTTATAAAAGTCCTACAGCTTTGGGGTCATCTTTTTAAAATTAGTTTTTCAAAAACAAACAACTCCATTGTAATTCTAAATACAAATTCTAGGTTTTACCTAACAATCGAGTACAAATAGTTGTAAACAAACAAAGACATTTTCTTTGTTGTCCACACACAAAACACTAACAAAAGAATAAACCACTGATATTTTGGTCTTCTCAAACAGTAAGTTTAGTCTTCATCAAGCTTGGTGGTTGAGTGGTTTCTTAGGTTTAGGGCTTGTGGGTCATGATACATTAATAAATATAGGGTTATATTTGCTACATGTAGAAACAAAAAAATATAATGTATTTTATTCTGTTTGGGTTGGGTTGGGTTGGGTTGGGTTGGGTTATGACGGGTTGACAAAATATAAAAAAACCTAACTCACCTGCCTTGTTTTTTCCACTCAACCCAACCCATTCACCCATACAATCAGCGTGTGCTGGGTTGGCAGGTTGGAGCAGGGGAGCAGGTTTTCTATACACCCCTATTGTGGAATAGAAAGTGCACGGGATAGTCGGTGGAAAGGAATTAAATTGTCCAAGAAGGGTCCTGGTGTTTTCCACTTAATTCGTTACAGATGACCTTACATCTGGGAAATCACAGATTTCCACTTGTTTGGTGAGGGAACTGTGTGGCAAGTTCGAGTTATGCAGCAGGTCTTGATGGCTTTTTGTCATGCTTCTGGCAGTGGCAAGCTTAAAAAATCCAAGATCTACATGGCCCCAAATATGCCCAGAAACTTGGCCGGAATTATTAGCTCTGCATGTGGTATTTTCCTTAACCAATGAAGGGTAAATATTTTGGAGTTCCTCATGTTCATAAGAGGGTCTCCAAGGAAACCTACAAATGTGTCTTGGAAAAGGTTCAGACAAAGCTGACTGGTTGAAAGGCTGCACACATTTCTTTAGCTGGAAGAGCGACTTTGATTAAGTCGGGCAGGTCGACAAATCCTATTATGCTATGCAAAAACCATGCTACCAGCTGGCCTCTGCAAAGAGTTGGATTAATGCAACATAAAATCCTCTGGGGAAGTTTTGGTTAGGTTTGGAAGCATAGTTGTACGTACCGTACCATACCGGTTTGGAACAAAACTTGTACGCTAATTACTTGGTTCCGTACAGGTCAAAATACCAGTTTGTACCGGCCTATACTGAGTCATACCGGCTACGTACCGGTCTATACTGGGTCATACCTTGGAGGTTGGTTTTTCTTGCTACTTCGTATAAATTATGGTTTTGGGGGAACGAACAGTTACCCCAAGTAGAGTATCTTATCCCCTAAGACCAGAGTTGATATCGAGTCTGCCAGAGAGGTCCTGGACGTTTCTCAGTTCTGGTCTAACACAAAGGGAAGGGTCTTAGACGTACAGTGGGAACCTCCTCCTAGGGATTGGCTCAATTTCAATGTAGATATGTCTTTTCGTGGCAATTCTGGCACTGCTGGGTTTGGTCCGGGATAAAGAAGGTAGGTGTCTTGCTGGTTTCCAAGGCTTAGTGAAGGTAGCCTCCATTCCTGCTGGGGCACTTTGGGCAATTTGGACAGTGCTAAAATGGCACCAACGAAGGGGTTTCGTAGGCTCCTTGTGGAAACCGGCTTGTAAAGAAGCCATTGAGACTATCTTAAAGCCGGACACTAAAGAAGCCATTGATATCCTCGGTTTAATCTGATCAAGAGGATTGTGCTGCTGATGGATGGTGTTGTAGAATGCAGATTGGAGCACGTTTGGCATGAGGCTAACTGGTGTGCAGACAACTCCGTGAAGAATGCTTTGAAACTTTCCTTTGCATAACATCCTGCCTGTGTGCAGGGTGAGATAAATAATTAGACGAATATATATAATTTTTTGACTATTAAATTTAGTGCAAAAGAATATCGAGAAGCTTAATTATGACATTCACTGCTCTCTTTGTACCAGTCATCTCCTCATATAACCTTATAGATCTATAACTAAAATATATAAATCAAATTAACGGATTTAAGAAATGTATGGGTTTATGTCTCTCAATCTTAATACCGTGTTTATCTCGCGACCAAACTAAAAAACATATGGGTCTATGTGTCTTGGGTCTCTATGTCTTCCAACTTTAATTTCCTGTGCTTATGCTGTAGTAAAACGCAAAACTAATTAACATGTGAAACTCATGTTCTCTAAGCTCTTATCCCCTATTTTGGTTCCTCAATCAAAATAGGGGATGTCCATGGAGGCGTGCTGGGGATTATCACTGTACAAAGAAGCAGGCCATGGAAGCACAGACTGAAGAGAGGCCTAGAGAACAGACCATAAATCAGAGAAGATTTCACCAAAAAAGAAAAGAAAAGGAAAG
>JAULJZ010091961.1:0-12238 GCA_032270985.1 Heliamphora pulchella
AATATTACATGCCTTCAGATATCTAAAATATTACACGCGACCAACCTAAAATGGAACTAAAAGCAAAATTCAACAGGCCAGAATGATACCTTATGAGTATTAGATCTAAAATAACAGATCAACCTGATCCATTTTCACATTCAAAATATTATATTTTTATCACATGTGATCTTCTGTTACTTATTTAAACACATTAATACAAAGAAAAACTCAAGTACTAGGTTCAGTTATTCTTAGTAGTGTTGATAATTTAATTTGGTATCAGAGCCATAAATTCTCACCATACTTCCTACTCCCAAACAGTTCTTCCCTATCATCCCACCCCTTACCATCTCCACTAAGCAATGCTCATCATTTTCTTTCTCTAAAACTTATCAATACCAATTATTTGTGATGGAAAACTCAATTAGTCCCGTTTCTCCGTGGCCAACGTCTCCTTGGCTTTATTGATGGTTCTCATCCGTGTCCTTCTCAAACTATATCACTCAAGGAACTGTCTTTGTAACTAATCCTGCCTTTGACGTTTGGATTGTTCAAGATCAATTGTTGATGAGTTTCCTAATTACCTCTTTATCCGAAGATGTACTTTACTTGGTTGTTGGCCTCAATGCCTCCTGTGGGGTCTGGAGCACTCTTGAATCCGTCATTGCTTCTTCCTTCAATACTCACATTCTGCTGCTGCATATGTAACTTTAGAGTATCAAGCAAGGAGACCTCATTGCTACCCAATACCTTCTTAAAGCCAAAACTATCTCCGATGAACTCTTTGCTGCAGGCCGCCCTCTCTCTCTCTCTATGATTTCAACCTTTACATCTTTAAAGACTTGAATCATCAATTCTGTGATCTAATGACCTCCCTTGTAACTCGGTCCTCCCCAGTACCATACTCAGAATTGCACAGCCTCCTACTTAGCCATGAATTTATGCATTTCGCTGCCTTTTCTCCACTCTCTATTACCGATCCATCTGAATTCCCTCAGGCAAATTTGGCTCATCAAGGCTCTCATTCACGAGGTCGTGGCGGTCCCAATGGCGGTCACAATAGCAGGTCTCTTATCCCAATCACTCTGCTTCGGTTGCTGACTGGTTTCCTAACACCGGGGCTACTCACCATGCTACACCTAATTTGGTCGTTCTCTCTCATCACGATGCTTATCATGGATCTGATCAATTTCGTGTTGGTAACGGTAAGGGTCTTCCAATTTCGAAAATTGGTTGGACTACTATTCGTACCCTTTCCCAATCCTTCCATCTTTTCAACATTTTACATGCTCCTAATCTCGTAAAATCTCTACTTTTCGTCTCTCAATTCAGTAAAGATAACTATGTTTTTTTTTAATTTCACCCCTCTCACTTTTTCATCAAGGATCAGGTTACCAAGAAAGTCCTACTTCGCAAGGAGAATGAGTTCGGCCTCTACAAGCTCTCTTCTACTACTCCCTTGCCTCCATTTGCTCATGTTTCGAAAAAAATTGATTCTATTTGCTCACATCCTCATCTTGGACATTCTCATCATCGTGCTCTTTGTCAAGTTCCTATTCAAAATAAATTGTCCTATTCATCAAATAAAAAAGCTATCAATTTGTCATGCTTGTCAGTTAGAAAAGACATATTGTTTGTCTTTACCTGTCACAAAGTTTGTTTATTCAATTCCTTTAGATCTTATTTTAGTGATGTATGGGGACCTTCTCCGATGCCGTCTTCTGATGGCCACCGCTACTTTGTATTATTTCTTGATATGTATTCAAATTATAGTATTATCCTAATAATCCTATGTCGCACAAATCAAATGTTCTTTGCCTCTTTCTGCAATTTAAAACTATGGTTGAATGTCAATTTTCTACGAAAATAAACAAACTCAAACCGATTGGGGTGGAGAGTATCGCTATCTAACTCCTTACTTCAAACAATGTGGCATCATTCATCGACGCTCTTGTCCGCACACTTATGAACAAAATGGTAAAATTGAACGTCGTAATTGCCATGCTATTGAAACTGGTCTTGCAATACTTGCCCATACCTCTGTCCCTCACAAATTCTGGCATTTTGGTTTTAAAACCGCCATTTTTCTCATTAATCGACTCCTATCCCCTTTTTCCAGCAATATTTCTCCGTATGAGTGTCTTTTCCACAAGTCCTTGGATTATAATTTTTTAAAAGTGCTTGGATGTTTATGTTATCCTTTCTTACACCCTTATAATCGTCACAAAATGTTCTTTCGTTCTTCTCCGTGTGTTTTTCTTGGCTATAGTCCTTCTCATCATGGTTATTGTTGTCTTGATCGTGCCTCGAGTCACATTTTTATGTCCATCACGTTCGCTTTAACGAAAACCAGTTTCATTTTCTCGGTCCATCATTTCTTGGTCTACTCCCGCAAACCTCCATTTCGATTCCGTGGGCTTTAACCTCCCTAATCCCATCAGTTTCGATCCATCCAACCTCTGCTTTATCTCATCCAACTTCTCAAAGATTTTTCCATCCTCATTTTCCCCCATCATCCCACGTGTCACATGGCCTTCCAACCCGCCACATAGATTTTCCTACCAGATTCAATAAATCTACTCCTCCACCTAACAACACTCCTTTTTGGCTACCCCATCCACTCCTCATGCGTTTCCCTCGCACACCCAATTTGTTCCAACCAGATTTCCACAATTTGTGCGTCACTTATTTCCTAATCCTATAAAACCTGCACCTCCCTCCCACATGTCTTCCAACCCTCCTTAATCTCACTCTCACTCCCAATCCCCCCTCACCACTTTCCACTTTCTTCAGCACTTCCATCGCCGACTTCAGCATCTCCCCATTACAAACTTCTACCTTAATCCAAATCCCCCAACCCTACCGCTTCCCCCCAACCTCGACAATTTCACCTCCCTTTTCGACGTAAACAGTTGTTCCACCACCCACTTTTAAAATTTTGCATCTTACCCATCTCAACAGAAATTTGGCTCCTTCCACCTATGTCAATTCTGCTCCTTCTGTCGCCTCACCCTAAATTTCAGTAATCTCAACTACTCTCCCCATTTCTTCCTTATCTCCATCTCTCCACCTATCAATTTCCCCCTAACCTCCTCTCCTAGGCACAATCTCACCCTATTGATACACGCAATCTCCGAGTTCCACTCGACAATCCTAACGTCTCCCAGTAACCCAACACATAACTGCTCCACCAACTTTATCCTCTCGTACCCTTCCACATGTCGCTCCCGAACGAATTTCTATTATGGTTGATCTTAGCAACCCTCTCTCATCCTCCCCTCCTACTGTACACGTTCCTCACTGCACTCATCCGATGATTTTGTGCTCCATGCAATCGCCTCCTCCCCACTACCTTCTCACTACCTCTACCTTGCCTCCCTCAGATGATTTGAACCCACTTTCTTTACTACTGCCTCTAAAAATTCCAACTGGCATCAAGCGATGAGTATTAAAATATTCGCTCTCCTACATAATGGAACCTGGACCCTAGTCTCTGCTTCTTCTGCTCATAATGTCGTTAGCTGCAAATGGTTTATCGAATCAAATGCAACGCTGATGGAAGCCTAAATCGGTACAAGGCTCGCCTTGTGGCAAAAGATTTTCACTAAGAAGCCGACGTTGACTATTTTGAAATCTTCGGTCTTGATATAAAACCCATTACCATTCGCACTGTCTTATCCATCGCTATCTCTAGTGGTTGGGAGGTTCATCAACTTGACGTTAACAATGCCTTCCTCAATGGTTTTATTTCTAAACATGTTTATATGTCTCAACTGCTAGGCTTTGTAGATCCTCAACATCCCGGTTATGTTTGCAAACTTGGAAAATCTTTGTACGGTCTCAAACAAGCACCCCGTGTGTGGTTCACCAAGCTCTATGAATACCTTGTCTCCCATGCGTTTGTTGCTTCCAAGTCTGATGTGTCTCTGTTCACTCGCCTTCATGGCAACACTCGGATTTACATCCTTGTCTATATTGATGATATTATCATCACTAGCAATTAGCTGTCATCCATTACCAATATCATCACATCCCTCCATTCTGAGTTTTCCTTGAAAGATCTTGGGTCACTATTATTTCTTAGGTATTGAAGCTACTCACACTTCTCATGGCCTGCACCCTTCTCAGCACCGATACATTACTGATCTTCTCAACAAGTTTGGCATGCAAACCTGCAAACCTGTTTGTACCCCGTGTTCCACCACTATGACTCTCTCCAAGCTTGGTGGCACCCCCTCCCTTACCTTACTCAATATTGTCAGGTTGTTGGGGCCCTTCAATACCTCACCATTACTCGCCTGGATATTTCCTTTGCTATCAACAAAATGTGTCAATTTATGCGTTCCCCAATCGACATCCATTGGAGTGCTGTTAAACGCATTCTACGTTACCTTAAGCACACCATTGACTTTGGCATCCTTTTATCATCTGTCTCCTCCTTCACTTTACAAGTCTTCTCTAATGCTGATTGGGCTGGCTATATTGATGATCGTCGTTTAACGGGAAGCTTTGCCATTTTTCTTGGCAATCATCTTGTTTCATGGAGTTCTCGCAAGTAACGAATTGTTGCTCGCTCGTCCACTAAATCTGAGTATAAAGCGCTAGCTAATGCGGCTGTCGAAATCTCTTGGATTCAGTCTCTACTCTTTGAACTTTACATTCCCCTATCCTCTGCCTTGACACTCTGGTGTGACAATATTGGTGCTACCTATCTTACTGCTAATCCCATGCTTCATGCACGCACAAAGCACATGGAAATTGTTTTACACATTGTAGGTGGCAAAGTTGCTTGCAAAGACCTTAATGTTCATTTCATCTCGTCCAAAGATCAAGTTGCCAATATCTTCACAAAGGGGTTATCCACGTCCCGATTTCAATTTCTTCGCGACAAACTAACCCTCACATCTTGTGGAGCTTCAGTTTGAGGGGGCATATTAGATCAATATTGACAGATCAACCTGATCCATTCTTAAATTCAAAATATTGTGTCTTCATCACATGTTATCTTTTTTTACTTATTTAAACACATCAATACAAGGAAAAACCTAAGAACGGGATTCAATTATTCTTGGTAGTGTTGGCAATTTAATTACAAGCCATGTTATCCCTTGCACAAGTAAGAAGTATAATTAGTATTAGTGACATCAATTAAGAAGGTAGAATGCATGCTATCACGTAAGTTCAATGTCTTTACCGAATTTTTGTTTTAACTTTATTTATACTTTTGAAATTTTTAATAATATTTGATTTTACCCTCGCAAAATTAAGTATTGAGTCAAGCATCTCTCCAGTTTAGTAATGGATTGGATCGATCAAGTTTGATCAATTTTAAGTTCAAAATAGGCCCACTTTAATTGTTTGAGTTGTTTATGTTATCATTTCTAGTATGTTGATTATTTATGCAAAAAATCTAGTTGACCAAATCACATTTATATTAAAAAATGAATGATAAAGTTCAAACACCATTCATTTTTTAACAAAAATATAATTCCTTTAGACACTCTATGATATCCAATTAATCAATATAGTTTTTGCATAGATGGCATTTACGTATTGGGATCAATAAAATACATTGCTCGAATCATCAAAATAAGCCTATTTTAGACTTTAAAATAACCCACCTAAACCGGTACAGTCTATTGACAGACAAGTTAAAAGCCTTTCTATTAAAAACTTGGTCTCTTAAACTGTAAAATTTTTCCATGTTTTCTTAATATAAAAGGATCATTAATTACATTGAGAGTCTTGAACTCTTGGTATTTCTTCCTTTCTTCCAACTTAAATTCTGCCTATTCTCTGTTTTTGTTTTTGCTTTTTTTATTTGCTTATGGTAAATTGAGAGACCCGGTTCCTTTTTATTTTCATACGTATATTTGACGTGTTGGTTATCACTTTAATCGTTGAGTAGAACAGCATGTTGATATATGTGTTATGCATGTAGGGGTTTTGTTTCGTTTCTTTGCTTGAGTTTTCACCCAACGACGGCCGCTCGAGCGGTGATTGTCCGCTCGAGTGGAGGTGTGATAGAGTGTTATGTCGGTAGGGGACCGCTCGAGCGATGGTTGAGCGCTCAAGTGGTGACAGCCTGGCGCAAAAATCTATAAAGGCAGCACATGTCTTGATTTTTTAGCCAAAACTTGTTTCACTAGCTTCTTCTCTCTCTCTCTACATAAACCTCTACCTTCTCTCTAGTTTTTTGGTGGGCCTTGGCTTGATTTTTAATCAATTCAATGTTTGAAATTAACTGGTACGTTTTTCAAGATTTTAGATTTTTAAATTCATCTTAAACATGTTTTTGAGTAACAAAAAAAAAATATAAATTTTTTTAAAAATTTAAGAAAATATAATTTTATTTTTCCGTTACAAAAAAAATAACTTCGAATATTGAATTAATTAAACTAAACAAAAAGCAAAAACTAAAATAAATCATTTACGCATTTAAATAAATAAATGCAAAATTTCAACATTTATGGTCAAAACTCTTTAAGCCAAAAAGTTCATGTTCATCCAAAAGTTTTATAATCCTGTCATAACCAGAACTCTGTAGCAGTCATAATTCTGTAGCCAATAGAACTCTTGTGACACGTAGCCACCGCAAGCTACCACCGCCACCGAGCCTGTTGCCGATGATGCCTGCGCGCTGCCTACGTCGCGCATTGCTTGCTGGCTGCGTGCCTGCACCGGCCCACAGCGCCGTCCTGTGCGCCCTGCTTGTGCCGCCACACCTATTGCATTACATTGCTGCCCCTTCGTCTTCTTTTTCATTCCTTATTCTTCGTACTTCGAACAACAAAAAAAAAAAACAAAAACATATACATAGATCAAATGCCTTCGAAAAGTTCACAATTCAATTAAAGAGAAAGAAGATTACATCGATTCTTATGCATCTGAAAAGTTCGCAATCAACTATCACGATCAAATTTTGTGGAAAAACCAAGAATCAAAATTAATAATCATTAAAATCATGCAACCAAACATGTAATATAATGTCAATTAAAGGTGGGATTAGATCGCCTGTAAAATAAAATTAACACAGATTTAAATCTACCCGAACCCCTAATTTAATTAATATACATAATCAAAAATCGTTCTGATACCAATTGTTGGGCCCAAAACTATGATCCTTAGATGATGTATATGAATTAATTAAGTCCGAAAAAAAAAATTATCGGACGGGCAAGTATTGAAACAAGCTCTAGATTAAAATTTTTTAATATTAAATAATCAAAAACATAAATCCGGTGTAACTCTCAAAGTTAGAATAGGATTATAACTTCAAAATCTGGTTAGTCTGATTTCGTTTACTGCAGCAATCTTTAATCAACAAGTCGCTGCGATTTTTTACTAGTAGTCAATTCGTCAATCAAGCCTTCTGCTGTATTTTTGAGTGCCAAGATCATCATTATAATGTGAACTACGTTCTTCGTGTTCTTCAAAATCCTTATTGAGTAGCCTTATGTTTTCAGATATGTAGAAACCCTAGTCTTGAAGCCATCTAACTGAAATTATGAAATTATGGTTTATAATTGCACTTTTATAGGCTACAACAAGGGCCTATGTAGTAAATAAGACGTGGATTCCTAATATAATTATGAAATGCTACCTCAACTCAGAAGTAATTTTATAAAAACATAAATTATAATTCATTCTACTAAAAAATTATAATTGTACTTTCAAAACCGAATTATTCGAGCGCTTTTTATTAAATATTTATTTATTCTCTTCAACGTTAAGATTACAGATACCCGCCGATTAAATTTGTTAGTCCTAGACAACCAAAGAGGGGGCTGAATTGGGTTTTAAAACAGTAATAACAATTTTTTAAAAAAAATTATAAAATCTTTTAATTTTTCAAACAAATATACCAAGATATGTGACAGTAAGAAAATTAAAAAGGTTGAGGGTAAAGAAATTACACTAGACACCAAACTTTATAGTGGTTTAGCTTCTTTCAAGTTTACGTCCACTCCTTAATACTCCCCTTGAGAATATCCACTAGGATCGAAAGCTTTATAAGTGCATTCAAAAACCTTTACAGCCTCAAGAAGATTCTACAAAATAATTTCTTATTTTTTTAAATCTCTTTTGAGCACTTCTTTAAGAAGTTTACTCACTCTCTTAAAGGATAAAAAGTGATTCACCATCTATTACAATAAATGTGAGAGAGTCAAAGATTCACTAACTAGCACTCTTTACAAATGATTGAAAATAAATAAACATGAGAGTGTGAGTTTAGGCTGTAGGAGTAAATGAACAGTAAATGCTTCTGGAAGATTTTAAACTTTAAATTCAAGTAATAAAACAATATCCAGAGATTTGTGTAGACACTCCAATCAGACCAAACCAAATCTGGGGCACCCGTCTCGAATGTGCTCCAATGATGAGAAAATGAGAATTATGCTCAAAGATACTCTCAAGCAAACCAAATCACAAATTCGGCTCAAAACTCAAAAAAACCACCAACAACCTTCAGGCCGCGACATTCCTATCCTTACGGCCGCTACCTTTTTGAAAACCTTAAAGCAAGCTGCAACTTCCTTTGTCACGACCGCCACTTTTGTTGAAACCTTAAGCCTAGCCGCAACCTTCGAAAATCCCGATTGTTCTTTTTCATTGCCATAAAGGTAGCGACCGTCACTATATAAAAGCAAAAAGTACCTATCGTCATTATTACCCCTTTTTGGACAGCTGGTAGCATCCTAGAGGGGTTCTGTGTTGCCTATTTTGCCTATAAATAGCGTCATTTTTCAGCAGAACAAGAAGAGAAAAATACATGGAGGCCCAAACTCTATCAAAATACTCCCCCTTTCGATATTCTCCCATCTATCCTAAACTTCACGAGCCTCATTCGTGTTCTTGCTTGCCTTGAAAGAGTTCTTAGAGCACATATATTGGTTTGAAAGTATCGTATTCTCACCACCGAGGGACCATTCGAGGTGAATATTCACACGAGGTAACATTAGGATCTCACGACTCTTCTTAAACCATCATCTTCTTCCCCCAAGGGTGTCGTGGATAAGGTTTCCATTGTTTTATTATTTGTTTATCGTTCATTTCAATGTAAATATTTATTTTTTCCAAGTTTTTCATTATTGGCAACATATTCATACCTCTTTATTTCGTATATTTACTATAACACCCCGACCCTTCACATAGCAACGATATTGTCCGCTTTGGATAAAAATCTTTTTGGTTTTATTCTTTCCAGGGGTTATCAATCCTTGCATTGCTCCCACCAAAGCATGCTTAATTGCGGAATTCTGCTAGGGTCTTTACCACTTGGAAAAAGGGCTCGTTGAATGTAACGGTTCAATAGTTTCTTTTATAGCTCAGAAACTCCCTCTTTCTTTTCGATGTGAAATACCAGGATATCACATTTATAGCTGTTTAGATTCTATTTCGATGCACTCAAGCACATTGGACACATTCAAAGCTTTATGAGGTTCTGCAATATGACAGCCACGATGTTCTTATGTTACGGTCGTATGTTTTGTTAAACCCACAGTCACATCCGTGCACTTTTTATTAGAGTCGGTACATTTATGCCTCTTTATATTCATGATAGCAATATCTTGTTGTTATAGTCGTGAGATGCTTTTAAGGCCAAAAATGCGAAAACCCTCTTCAAAATCCTCTGTTATCTGTTTATTTAATGTTTGTACATCCTTTTATTATTTTTTTAGTATTTTTTCTTTTTGTATCTTTGTTTAGTTTCTTATTGGGTAATGGATGGCAGATCTGGCCTCGACCAAATAAGTTATGATCTCCATTCTATATACCTCCATATTTATATATTCTGAGGTTATGAAAATATGACGGCCGCATGTTTTGTCTTCTTTTCTTGTAATGGCCATGACATCCTTTGGTTACGACTGTGAGGTTTTGTAAGGCCAGTAACATGAAAAAGTATTTTAAGCATTTTGTTATTCATATTTGATATCCTGTATATTCTATTTAGAGTTATTGCTTGTATAGAGGATGAAAGATGGTGGATGTAGCCTAAAACCAATCGGTTATGGTCTCTGTCCTGCATATCCTATTTATTTGAGCATGTTTTAAGCCTTGTGCAATGTATATACCCTTTTTGTACCCTTAAAAATCACGGCCGCAACTTTTATTTGTTACGATCGTGAGCATTTTTTATTCTGTTCTTCGTGATAATCCTTATTTTGTCACGGTCGCCTGTTTTTTGACTATTTTTATCACTGCCATAACATTTGTTGCTACAGCCGTGAGTTTTGTGCATGACCAGTAGCTTAAATATGATAATTAAGTCTCTTCTTCTTGTTTTATATAACATGTTTACAGTATGTTAGGAACATAAATATTGTTACATGACATTTAGACCTTTATTTGTTCGTTTATCACTTATTTGAATATTTTTTGCTTTGCTTTCCTCAAACAATACGTGTGGCATATCTAGAAATAATAATCAAGTTGTATGATCCTAGGATAATAGTTAAGATTTTGTTTTATTGATTGATTTTGTTTGAACTCTCTCTAACCTCATATTCTGTATATGTTATATTTAGAAAATTTACAACAAGGACCAATATCGATAAAGTAGAGGCTAAATTTACGGTTGGGCGAAAAAGGTGCCTAACACCTTCCCTTTTCGTATCTTAGCCCATTAACGTTCTTTTTTTTTGTTATATTTTTAAAAAGACTCGCAACCTTCTTTTTATTTTTCTTTATTTTTTAAAAAAATCAAGTGTCGACTCTATTTTTCTAAAAAGGATGCTCGAATATTTTGAATTTTCTTGTTTTAAAAAGAAAAAATATTTTTCTAAAAATAATAGATATTCGGTGCATCTCTCCATACAAAACACCCGTAGCTTTTCTGGCGACTCCGCTAGGGACTGATTTTTTCAAAAAAAAATCATATTTGGACTTAACTTGAAATGTTAATAGTTTTGGTTGTAAACTTCTCATCGGTATTCGCATTTGTATTTTGCATATTTGTGTGTTTGATTCTCAAACTCCCGCTTCGTTTACCTGATACCCTGGTCAGTTTACTATCTCGGAGCTATGTCGAAAAAGTCAGCAAGTTTTCTGGCCACATGCTCTCATAAATGTGGTAAAAAGAGTTATTGTGTACCGTTTAACCATGCCTTGTACCATTCTTGGCATTTAGATGTATATTCTTGACTCTATTCAAAAGGTACACTAAGTATAGACCTACCAGCATTCTCATGTTGCATATAGTTTTTTAGAACCCTTCTTTTAGGATCAATAAATCTTTTAAGGTTATGTGATTTTCTTTTTATGGATGCTTTTGTTTGTATAGTTAGCACCCCGATTAGGAATAGTTTTCGTCTTTTCGATCTGTCATCGAGAGCGAGTTATTTCGAGTTTTAACCCGGCTAACGAGTCCTCTGGTTTACATGAGTCCTTTCAGTTCAGAGACTTGAGATAATAGCTCCGTGCAGAGAAGAACCTATATGCACTTTGGTCCGATCTCCGAGTGAAAGGCTTAGAAGGATAGAACAGTCAGATTCTATATTCCCGATGGTAGATCTAGAATTGATCATGGCTCATATGATGAGGGCAATTGTGGACCTACGACAGACATTAAACAGGATCAGTACAGCTGTGAACAACTAGGCCAGGATTCAGATTCAATGCCAGACACAAATCCAACTCTTACAGGCACAGCAATTCCAAAACCAAGCTCAATGTCAACAACTTTAAGCTCAAGCCTATGATTTGTTTAGTTCATCTATCAAGAACGAGACTCAATCCAACGAGGGCAGACTAAGGCCGTAAAGATGCTAAGAAATCCTTCGATCACCTTTGAACAGTTGCTTAATGTAGGAGTTAATGCTGAAAGTTCCATCCAATTAGGGGCAATGAAAAGTGCGAGATCAAGTTGAAGGGTAAGAAAACCATGCACTAATGACCCTAATCAAGTCGATAATAACTTCATCGACATTTTCAATGATCAGGTTTTCGAAGTAAACAACTTAAACCCAAAGCTCAAGCAATCTAGTCAGCAAAGAACATCGAGAAGAATATTTTTCCCTTTAGGAGTCCTACTTTCCACTGTCCTTGGTAGTCTTATTGAAAGGGGCCTCCTAAAACTTTTGGAGGCAATCCCGTCACCAAATCCTCTTGTTAGAACAAGGCAACCCAAGAGGGGGGTGAATTGGGTTTCTTTATCAATAATAAAGATTAAATTCTTTTTCTGAAAACCTTTTGATTTTTTATATTACCAGACAATTATATATTCAAAAGTGTATTTAAGCAAAAATCAAAA
>JAULJZ010091972.1:0-12238 GCA_032270985.1 Heliamphora pulchella
TCCCACTTAGATTTTTAAAATATTTTTTAGGGTTATAAAAATTCGTTTAATTAAAACAAATTTATTAATTTTGAAAACCACACGATCTGAAAGAACCAAATATCTTTATGTGTACACGATTTCAAATATTCTGATTTATCAAACCATCTTTTTGTGTTTAAATGCGTAACAAATAAAAGTTAATAAATGCACAGTTTTTCCTTTAACTTTTCAGCTAAGATAGTGATTGAACTCATTTATTTATTTTATTTATTGTTCTATATATTTTTTTAAAAAAATAATTTATTTTGATTAAACATTTTTTCATTTAATTAATTCAAAACTCGGAATTAATTTTCACATTTTTTTAAGATATCCAATTTTTAAAAAATCATCTTAAACGTGATATTTTGTAAAAAAAATAAAATATCTAAAAAAATTTTATTTAATTAAAATTAATTAATTTAAAAAATTAATTTTATTTTTTATTACAAAATATTTTAATTAAAATCGAATATTCAAATTAATTAAATTAACAAGATAAATAAAACTAATATTTATCATCAACGCAGTTAATATATAAAAAAATTAAATGCTAAATAAATATATTCTGATTTTATGATCAAATTGAAACTTTAAAAAATTTTAATTTCTTATTTAAAAAAATAAATTTGACTAATCTTTTTTTGAATTAGCTGTTTATCGGATCCAGCCATCATACACACACTAAATCGCCTGGAATTTGCGCCGCAGTGTTGGTGTTGCACTGAAACTTGGAAACTGCCGGCTTTTGGGGAAAAAAAACCGCTAGAGGCGCAAGCTGTTTGCGTTGCTTTTGGACACTGCAACAGCTTGGAAAACCACTGTTGTGCTTGAAAAAACACTGCTTCTATTTGGAATTGAAAGCCTGCTGCCTTGGAAACCGCGCCTGCTGCCTTGGGATTTTTACTGCTTGGAATGGCCGAAGCAGATTGCTGCGGCTTGGAAGAAAAACACTGCTGCGTGTCCTTCTTTACTTAGAAAAGCCAGCGTCGTGTTTGGCGCCTCAAAAACCGCAGCACCGAAATAGTTCTCTGCAACTGTTTGTGCTTAGGCGTTGCTTTCAGCACTGAAAATCGTGCCTCGTTTGGCAAAACCGCAGCAGTTTCTTGCTGTGCCACTATGATTGGATTTTTTTTATATTTATTTAAATCAAAAAAAACTATTTGGTGAAAATAAAATCCCGCAACCTTAAACCTGTTCTTTGTTCTTCATTTTTTTTCTTTTTTTTCTTTTGATTACATAAAATCAAAAAAAAAATAATACAAGAACTAGAAATCGAAAAATAATAATTACATTGATCTCATGCCTCCATAGAGTTCACAATCAATTTACCACGATCAACTATCGTGGTTAAAAAAATAATTAATCATCATCCACGCATTCAATCAAATATGAAAATAAATAATTATTATAAAACCAGAATTAGAACGCCTACATAATAAAGTTTGCAACAGTTCTAAATCTACTCGATCCCGATAAACCGTAAACAAATAACAAAATTGCTCTAATACCAATTTGTTGGGGTAATATTGGCAAGATCATTATTTTTGTAAACGATTTTCGGTAAAAAAATAATTGGACGGACAAACGCCGAAACGGGCTCCAGATAAAACTTTTAACGTTGAACGATCAAAATAAAACTCGTGCAACCAAAGTTAATTTAGAAAAATACCTTTTGTCGATCTATTCTTCAACTACAATTTGATTCCGAATTGAAACCCTTACCAGATCTTCTACCGTATTCTCGTATGCGATCCTCGAACGTAGTGCGGACTACGGACTATCGAGAACTCGTACCGACAGAATCCAGATATATTTAATCTTAAGAGAAAAAATATGATATATCAATAATATAATATCAAAATAGTTCAGCCTATCGGTATATATATATGGCTACAGCAGGAACATATAGAGTAATTATGAGTAAGACTTCCAGTAAAACACAGATACCTACTAGCGATTTTTGCAATTATAGAAAGACGCAGCGGTTTCTGCAATTTCTATAAAATACTAAATTACAGTTCACACAACTAAAGAATTATAATTGCACTATGACCTATAATTTCAAGATCTTCTTACATTGAGCTCCTGTTATTAAATGCTTACCATTTTTTCCCATATTAAGATTTTTAATACCTGCAAATTAAATTTAATTACTAACAATTTAATTTAATCGGCATATTGATATTTCTTAAGACCTTCCACTTAACTTATTTGATCGTTGGATAATCAAATCCACCGTAGGGCTTGGCCCGGTCAAAACTTATAAGTTTCTTTAAGGAGGTATCGTTAATTCTAATTTTTCGAGATGTGAATTCCGTCAATAATTAATATTTGCCATATAAATAATACCACTATCAACTTACCGGGAATATAGACCCATATAAGATCGCACTCTCGAATGAATCAAAATAACGAATATTAAATATATGCAAATCAATAATTATATTAGGATTAAGAGGATAAATATTATTCATAATAACCTTGGAGTGTGAATTAATTTATATGGTCAGTATAAAATTAATTACCCCAAATGTCCCGTTCAATACACAAAGTGTACTGGCACAGAGAGTCGGAACAATAGACGACGCTATTATCTGTTTCCCATAACCAAGACATGCCTATTAAAATTCTGTGCCACAGTCGTACCGATAGTATGTCTATTTTCATCTAAACTATAAACATAAAACTTATATTTTGCAAGAACCTAAAATCTGATCTTCTGTGTGTAAGTTGTACTCTACACACCAAATTAAATACTATACAGAATATGGAACATCAATGCATAACAAAGAAATAATATGCATACATTACTCATAAAGATTCTCATAAAATGAAAAATTAATTTTATTAAAAAAATAAAATTAAATACTAAAAACATAGTTTTCAGTATACTAACCTTAATAGGGGCCCCGTAAATTCTATTTGTTTGATAGGTTGTATCTAGCTCGACCGTGTCCGCCTAGTGATTGATCTGTAAAAATAATACATAAACGTGAGCTACCCAGCGGTGTCTAGCTGGAAGCCTCATCGATAGTCAAGTTAGGAAGGGCCTTCAAATAATAATCATTGGATTAATGTCTTTAGGAAAACAAGAATCAACATACCTCTAGACTGGTTATCCTTCACTTTTTATAGCATGAGAAACTCAGTCGCTCTCTTTAGCTCTCATGATTACTTCGTCTGTCAAACGTCCCCTCAAAGTGGCTCTGCCACCTTTGCTTCTAACAGGCAGTGGCTGCTATCCCCAACAGTCACATCGCCATAAATAACTTTGTCTCGGCCATTCTCTAGGCCGAGCTCCTCATATTAATGCTCCCTTCGAGGTTGTAGGGAACTCGATGGCAAGTGGCACTCGGTTTAATCACATTTAATGCCGCTCTGACCACGGTCAAGTCGTATTAAATGCGATGTCAGAGCATTTAATGCGATTATCAGGATCAAATCGTAAGCTGCTGTCGACTCTGGAAGGTCGACCCATAGCGGCCCCCTCATGATGGGCTGAGGTGGTTTCTTCATAGTCGGACCCCTTCCAGGCCTTTGATACTTCCGACGGGTTTGGGTCCGTATTTTGGCCCATACCCCCTTCATTAATATTATATAATAAAAATGGTATTTATAAAATTTATTTATAATTTTAAATTAATTATTCAAATTAAATTATTTTTAATGCAATTTGGAGTATTTGGCTGAGCTATTTAGATTAGTTTTTAGTTTTTTAATATTAATATAATTGTATAAGTAGATATATCTTTTTTCTGTTAACACTATATATTTTTTTTAAGTTGCAGGAGAGGTCGGTTATATAAAACATGTACATTTATCTTTTGTTTAGCCTTTCACAATAATTAATTGATTTTTTTAATATTTTTTTACATTCATTTTTTTATCAAAAAGTCGAAAAGCCTACAACAACCCCAGGCCAAATAATGCTTAGAATTATACTATAAAGTTATAAAATATATCTACAAATATATTCATAATTTAAAATAAATCGTTTAAATTTATTTGAAGTATAAAGTGGGTGTTTAGTATTGCTGAAACTAATAGATTAAAAATTGTAACTTATAACAAAAATTATGATTGTTTGTTAAATATATTAGTTTATACTGAAATAAAATTTTTTTTAACTATAGCTTATAACATAAATTGTAAATATTTAGATAAAATTATAACATATTACTAAAATTAGTAGTAAAAAGTTAATTTTTTTAAAGACTTTTAAACAAAAAAATCTTTACAAAAAACTAAACCAAACGCAAGATTACTCATTTTTTGTCATGGGCTCGGTCGCCCCAACTCTTAATGGCACGGCAACCCTCCCTAAAGGCCAAATCGGCTGGGAATTGAAACCAATGAGCAAAGTGTGAGACAAGGTTAGGTCTCGATCTCGAAAACTGAGCTTCTTAAAGAGGTCATACTACATTATCTCGACCGAGCTCCCCTGGTCGACCAACACTCGCTTTGCTTCGAAATCCAAAAGACTGAGGAATATTACCAGGGCGTCGTTGTGTGGGTGTTGGGCCCATTCGAAATCCTCTTCTAAAAATGAAATTTGCCCCCCAAAGCCATCCAATCTCGGCCTCTTGCCTGTCACTGCCTGTACCTTTATTACTTCGGCAATATGGCCTAGTCTCTTCATCTGGACTCACATGGTATGCTTCTGCTATGCCCCAACCACTCTGTGAATTACACTGATGATACCGTGATTCACCGACCTAATCGAGGGATCTGCCTTCATCATAGCGGGAGACCTTTGCCTATCCACTCTTTCTAGAAATATTTTTAGGTGCCTCAGTTGTACTAGATCCTCCAAATGCTTCTTGAAAGCTCGACAATCTTCTGTCTTATGACTCCGCTTCCGGTGATAAGAGCACCTCCACCTGCTGCCCCTCTCTATCGCTAATTGGACGACCAAATTGGGTAATCTTTTAGGCCACTAAAAATAGGGTATGTCCTTAATTTGGGATAAGATTTTGTGAATTGATTCTTTGAATATTGCATTCATGGCGTCTCTAGAGTTGGCTCTTAGCCTAATCGGTGCTTCAGACGGCACGACCCTAGGCCTTTTACTCATGTGTGCTGGGCTCGGTCTCCTTGCACTCACTGGGCTATGCCGTTTCAACTTTTCTCCCGACTGGAGCCAGTGTTTGAACGAGGCGACCGCCAGCTCTTCGTTGTAATTTTCGATATCATTATATACTTCGTAATATTTTCTCGTGTAGTCTCGCAATGACTCATTTTTTCCCTTCGTAATGCCATGAGTGAATCTATTTCTTTCAAAATTTTGGTATTTGTAACGAATCGTGCCACGAACCCCTTGGAAAAATCCTTCCAGCTTGTTATGGAACGGGTGAGAGATGGTCAAACCACTATAGACTAGCCTTTTCCAGGCTGGATGGGACCACCTTACACATGAAAGCGTCATTCCCGCTCCACAACGTCATCATTTGCCTATAATGGCTGATATGGGTGTGCAGATCAGAACGACCGTCATACGATTTGAACCTCGGTAATGAGAAACCGTGGGGTGGGTCGGTTCGGTCTATTCATTCGGCAAAGGGAGTGGTGATCACTCCTTCCCAAATTTCACTCGGTTCGACCGCGATGTAGTATGCTAATATCGCTTCCACGCACTCTCACGATGGATCTTTATCTTGCCTGGACTTCCTCGGAGTGTAGCTGCTTCCTTCTGTACTCGAACTCGCTCCTTGCTTGGTAAACTCCTTGAGGATCTGCCCTAAATCCAAGTTGGCTGCCTCCCTTCCTTCTTTGCCTCTTGACCCGGGTGACTTTGGTTCCCCGGTGTGGGAACTTCCCAGTTGGGTTTGGTGGTCCTGGCCATGACTCTTAAAGGTTGAATGAAGCCTTAGGATTTTTTATCCCATTACATAGAGCGCGGATTCTTTGGCAAGATCACGCTCGAGGATCCTAGCCGTTCCATGGAGGGGACTTTTTTCCTCCTTTCTTTGCTCTCTACGCCCTTCTACAGCGCACGGTATAGCATACTCGTCGAGTACAGTGGGCACCTTTGATGGTATCGCCATTGGCAGCTTTGCGATATGTCTTTAATTGGATACCTACTGACGGCGCCAAATGTACGGGGGTGCCCCGTAGATTATATTTGTTTAATGGGTTGAACCCAGCTCGACCACGTCCTCCTAGTGACTGATCTGTAAAAATAATGCACAAACGTAAGCTACCCGGCGGCGTCTCGCCAGAAATCGCTCCAATGGTCAAGTTAGGAAGGATCTTCAAATAATAATCATTAGATTAATGTCTTTAGGAAAACAAGAATCAACATACATCTAGACTAGTTGTCCTCCTCTTTTTATAACATGGGAAACTCAGTATCTCTCCTCAGCTTTCATGATTACTTCTCTTGTCAAACATCTTCTCAAAGTGGCTCTGCCACCTCTGTCTCTAACTGGCAGCGGCTGCTGTCCCCTGCAGTCACATCGCCATAAATAACTCTCTCGGCCGTCATCTGGGCCGAGCTCCTCATACTAATGCTCCCTTTGAGGTTGCAGGGCACTCGATGGCAATGGGCACTCGGTCTAATCGCATTTAATGCCACTCTAACCACAGTTAAGCCGTATTAAATGCGACGTCAGAGCATTCAATGCGATTATCAAGACCGAACCGTAAACCGCGGTCGGCTCTGGGAGGTCGGCCCATAGCGGCCCCCTCATGATGGGCCGAGGTGGTTTCTCCATAGTCAGACCCATTCCGGGCCTTTGATACTTCTGATGGGTTCGGGTCCGTATTTTGGCACATACCCTCTTCATCAATATTATATAATAAAAATGGTATTTAAAAAATTTATTTATAATTTTAAATTAATTATTCAAATTAAATTATTTGCAATACAGTTTGGTGTATTTGGCTGAGCTATTTAGATTAGTTTTTAGTTTTTTAGTATTAATTTAATTGTATAAGTAGATGTACTTTTTTTGTTAACACTAAATATTTTTTTTAAGTTGCAGGAGAGGTCGGTTATATAAAACATGTACATTTATCTTTTGTTTAGCTTGTCACAATAATTAATTGATTTTTTTATATTTTTTCATATTTATTTCTTTACCAAAAAGTCAAAAAGTCTACAACAAACCTAGGCCAAATAATGCTTAGAATTATACTATAAATTTATAAAATATATCTACAAATATATTCATAATTTAAAATAAATAGTTTAAATTTATTTGAAGTATAAAGTGGGTGTTTAGTATTGTTGAAACTAATAAATTACAAATTGTAACTTATAGCAAAAACAATAATTGTTTGGTAAATATATTAGTTTATACTGAAATAAAAAAAATTATAGCTTATAACATAAATTGTAAATATTTAGATAAAATTGTAACTTATTACTAAAATTAATAGTAAAAAGTTAAATTTTTTTAAGAACTTTTAAACAAAAAAATCTTTAAAAATAACTAAACCAAATACAAGCTTACTCTTCTTTGAAAGCCAATTCTATCCTTCATTAGCAGAGCAAATATCTCTATTCATGATTCTCATGTTTGTCTTTTAACAAGGTCGTCGTACTCCGCGTATCCTAATGTAATTGACTTAACCTTTTGTCTTCACTAAATAGGCCAATTGTATAAAAGGTACGATGAGGAGGCAAATTTTAGTACGAGCTATGGTAGGCATCCCGAATTTTAATGACAGAATTTATCGGATTGCTATGCACGAAATAGTCCAATGCTTTTAGTTATATGTGAATTTATCCAATAAGTATGAAAAAAATTATCCAATGCTTTTCATTTTTATATTTTTAATCTACTTCGTTCTTTGAGTTTTTCACACGTTAGATATCCTTATAACATTCTTATTCACGCATGCCTCATTTTATTTCAAATTAAGAATGAAAAAATTATAAAAAAATATATGTGAAAAGTTTCTCATTCCATGTGTGAAAAATTTCTCATACCATGAAAAAAAATTTCACCGGCATTATTTGCAAAGAAGAATGATGGATCCTTACACCTTTGTATTGATTATCGTAAGTTGAACCATGTGACCGTGAAGAATAAATACTCTATGCCTCGTATTGATGATTTGTTTGATCAATTGAAGGGCTCGTGTTACTTCTCCAAGATAGATTTGAGATTGGGTTATCATCAGTTACGAGTCAAGGAGGGGGATGTTCAGAAGACAGCCTTTTGCACCCATTATGGGCATTTTGAGTTTCTAGTCATGTCTTTTGGATAAACTAACGTGCTGGCGACATTCATGGATTTCATGAACCGTATCTTTCACTCGTACCTTAATAGGTTTGTGGTAGTGTTCGTGGATGATATTCTCATTTATTCACCATCGGAGGAGGCACATGAGGAGCATCTTCGAATTGCTTTACAATTGTTGCGGGAACATCGTCTATATGCAAAGTATAATAAGTGTGAATTCTGGTTGCCTACGGTTAAGTTTTTGGGGCACATAGTTTCGGGAGACGGGGTGGCGATGGTTCTTCTAAGATAGAAGCAGTGATGAATTGAGAGAAGTCGAAGAACGTATTTGATATTCGGAGTTTCTTGGGTTTGGTAGGTTATTACCGTTAATTCGTGAAGAATTTTTCTAGGCTTACAACACCTATGATACGCCTTACGTAGAAAGAGATTAAGTTCGTGTGGAACGATAGTTGTGAGCTCGCTTTCCAAACATTGAAGTTGAGGCTGACCAGCGCACTTATTTTGATTGTGCCAAAGAAAGGACTCGGTTATGCCGTTTATTGCGATGCATCGCATAAGGGGTTGGGTTACGTGTTGATGCAACAGGGAAAAGTAGTTGTGTATGGATTGAGACTATTGTGGACTCATGAAAAGAACTATCCTACTCATGACTTGGAGCTGGCAATGGTGGTCTTTGCTCTAAAGACTTAGAGGCATTATTTGTATGGAGAGAGCTTTGAGGTGTTCTCAGATTCTAAGAGCTTGAAGTACCTATTCTCGCTGAAGGATTTGAACTTGCGTTAGATGAGGTGGATGGAGTTCTTAAGTAATTATGATTTTGATTTGCAGTATCATTCGGGAAAAGCTAATGTGATGGCCGATGCCCTCAGTCGAAAATCTTTGAGCTCTTTAGCTCATGTTGTCACTAGGGATGGGGCATGCTCAGGGAGGTCGGTGAGTATGACCTTTGTCTTGTTGAGTCCGACAACGGTATCACCTTTGTTGGAGGCAAGACTACCAAAATTATTGTTTTTGTAAACGATTATTTAAAAAAATTAATTAGACAAGCAAACGTCGAAACGGGCTCTAGATAAAACTTTTGATGACGAACGATCAAAATAAAACCTGTGCATTCGAAGTTAATTTAGAAGAATACTTTTTTACCGGTCGAATTTTCACCTACGATTAGAATCCGAGTTGAAGTTTCTGTCAGATTTTTTACTGTATTCCCTTATGTGATTCTTGAATGTAGGATAGGTTACAATCTATCAAGAATGCGTATCGGCAGAACCTGGACAACTTTAGTCTTGGAAGACAAGTTATGAAACAGGTTCAACCTACCCGCATATTTATAGGGTTATAGCAGGGAACTGGAGAGTAATTATGAGTAAAATTTTCAATGAAACACAGACACGTATTCGCGGTTTCTGCAATTAAGAAAACCTCATAGCGATATCTGCAATTATGAAAAATAAATAGTAATTTTTGCAATTTTCGTAAAATACTGAATTACTGTTCACAGTACTAAAGAATTATAATTCTTGTTTTGAGCACTTAGATTAATGTATTTTGGGTTATGATACCCATGTTTTAAAGCCATAAGGCCATATGATTCATGATTCGTATGCATGTGAGGGCATTAGGCTCTTTAATGGGTTAAAACCCTTAGTTTTTGAATGGTGTATCAAAATCTTGAAGTTTGCTTCCAGGTTTATGGGTTACAAAAAGGTTATTTCATTTTCAAATGTATGTTTTGCCTCTAAAGTTTGCCTATTTAAAACTATGTTCTAAGGATGGGAAAATGGGTGACTTTTCAACACTTGGCCAAATTTTCAGACTTTTGGGCAGTATGCTCTCGAGTACCTCACTGCTCGAGCGGATTCCGCTTGGTGGCATTTTATTGATTTTTGTCTTAAAAATGGGATTTTTATGAAAGGGTTTGGGCTATTCCTTGAGGGCATAAATGGACTATTTTTGGGAGTTACATCTAAAGGACATTGTCTCTTGAACAATTTCTTAAATTGGGTTCTTATTTTCATTAAATTACTCGAGTTTTTATTATTGCGGAACCGGAGCATTACATCAATTTAATACAATTGTGTAAAGTTGTAAAAAGTTAGTGATAAGTGAGCTTTAGTGTATAAAAAGAAATAATCTTTATACTCTCAACTATTCGAACAATCTTTGATAATCGATTGCATTTCCATCAGTGTCGAGCAAAGTGATTAACAGAGGCAAGACAATCCTCCAAAAATAATGATCGAATGTGGTAGCAACAATGAGGGTTAACAATTGTAGAGGATTAGGATATGGATATACTGTTCCTGTTCAATTTGTCTGAACAGTCCAAGGTGTACTTCACGTGTTCCTGCACAAGAAAGGAGTGAGATGCTCGCTGACGACTTTTACCCGCGGACCCTCCGATGATAAAGTCACACAGGGTTTTTAGAGAGAGGAAAGCCTAAGAAAGAACAAATTGGAAGAGTTTCTTCTAATGAGTTAGAGTGCATACCTTTTCCTTCTAGAGTGCTAACTATTTACAGGGAGAAGTATACTTGTGACCCGCTTTGAGAATTAGACCTGACCCGATCAGGTCGGGTTGTTCTCTCTCTCTGGCTCTCTCTTCTTAAGACTCAGCTGTCAATCTGATGATGACTTATCATTGCCATCATTCATATCTTTTTACAAGTTTCTTTTGTCATATCAAACTGTCCATCAGTACTCAGATCTAGTCTGGGGTTAGGTCAATCCTTCATGACACCCTAGCCTCAGGTTAGTTCAACTCCTACCAGTCTCTTGTCATGAGCGTCAGCTCATAACGCTCATGACATGTGCATAATGGGCACTAATTACCATGTATCGAGTCCCAAGCTCGACCTTTGAGCTCACTCAACACGTGTTGCTCGGTCGTGGATGCCGAACACTTCTCTTCGAGTCCTCGGCCATGAGCCCCTTTGAGTTTGGGGTCGGGTCCCATGATCGTGGCTCGGCCTCACTTGCCCCAAGCTCTCGAAAGCTCCGCAGCCTGCCCCTATGTGGTTGGCACCTTTTTCGAGCTAGGATGGCTATATACCGAGGTGTAATGCTATAGCTAGGTGGTCCGCTGCGCTGTACGGCATTTCACGTTGACGGCAAGTGATCCAGATCAGAATTTGACCTCCCTCAACAATGATAACATGAGATAATTGTCGCTAGGAGGAGGTGGTACGATGGGTGGAGGTGACGAGCACAAATAAGAGCTAAGGATAGTGTGGCAAGGATTGTAATCAACAATACTAACAACATGAGGTGACAGATGGCGGGTGAATGTGTGTCAGTCAGTGGAGTGGAGGTGGCCAGTAAATATAAGGGGTGGTCAGAGATGTGTGAGTAATTTGAGATATTTGCGATAATAATAACAAGATATGAAGGTGATAGAAAGTGGTGAAAGATGGAGAAAAATTGAGAAGTGATTTTCAAAATAATTGAAACTATATTTTTTGTTTATTCAAATTGATCAATCTTGTCTAAAATTTAATGATTTTTAAAAAAAGTAAAAATAACTATATATTATATTTTTATTTATGAGTTACAAAATCTTTAGAAATAATAAATATAAATAATTTTTATTAGAGATTTTTCTAAGTATTTGTTTGGAATGCCTAAAAAGTTTGGCTTTTAAGAGGTTTAGTTTTTTTTTAAAAAAAGAAGAAATAAAAAAAATTAGATTGTTTGGGATATTTTTTTTTATAGTGGTTTTTTTTTATTGAAATATTTAAAATGCTCTTATTTTTAACTTTTAAATCATAGTATTTGTGATATTGGCACTGTTTTTTTTATTTTTGTAAGGAGGGTTGACTTTTTAAGTAAGAGTATTATAATAATTTTATTTCAAAAAAATTAAAGTGTTTAAAATATATACTGATTTTTTTTAAATTAAGAGATGAAAAAAAAAATAGATACTGTTCTTTACATGCCCTAACCTCGAAGCAAAAGCTTACAACGAGATAATAAAGAGGCTCCTAAATCCACGGTAATCAAGTGTGCTCTTTACTCAATCAATA
>JAULJZ010091983.1:0-12238 GCA_032270985.1 Heliamphora pulchella
ATGATCACAACTTTTGCCTTTGGAGATGGTCATCCTTCTCTTGGATGACCACGACTGCTGGTCATCCTTCTTGTGGAGTTGGTCATCCTTCTTGTGGATGACTACGACTACTGGTAATCCTTTTTATGAATGACCACGACTGATGGTCATCCTTCTTGGGGATGACCACAGCTTTTTCCTTTGGAGATGGTCATCCTTCTCTTAAATGATCACGACTGCTGGTCATCCTTCTTATGAATGACCACGACTGCTGATCATCCTTTTTGGGGATGACCACAGCTTTTGCCTTTAGAGATGATCATTCTTTTCTTTGATGACCACGATTGCTGGTCATCCTTTTTATAGATGACCACGACTGCTGATCATATTTCTCTTCGATGACCATGACTGTTGGTCATCCTTCTTGTGGTGTTTGTCATCCTTCTTGTGGATAACTACGACTGCTGGTCATCCTTCTTATGGATAACCACGACGGTTGGTCATCCTTCTTGTGGATAACCACGACTGCTGGTCATCTTTCTTGGGAATGACCATAGCTTTTGCCTTTTGAGATGGTCATCCTTCTCTTGATTGACCACGATTGCTAATCATCCTTCTTATGGATGACCACGACAGCTGGTCATCTTTCTTGTGGATGACCACGACGGATGGTCATTCTTATGGATGACCACGACGATGACCAAATGAGCTCATCTCTTGGTCATCCTTCTTGTGGAGTTGATCATCCTTCTTGGGGATGACCACAGTTTTTACTTCGGAGCTCGTCATACCGGTGGGTTGATTATTCAGCACTTGGATGACCTGTGCCATGAGCCTTTCTACTGCTATGGGGTCTATCATCTATTTTATTAATGGCCTTATTTTTATTTTGAGTACCTCGGTTATCTCATAGATGACCCTATCTCTGGTCTTCTGATGGATGATCATCTTGTGCTCTTCCTTTACCCTCTGACCCTTGGATTCAGGCTCTTCACTACTAAAAGATGATCATCTTATGATCTCTTTGCCCTTTGACCCTTAGGTTCAGGCTGTCGCTTCATAGTTGGAGGATGATCATCTTGTGATCTCCTTGCCCTCTGATCCTTAAGTCCAGGTTGTCGCTTCATTGTTGGAGGAAGATCATCTTGTGATCTCCTTGTCCTCTGACCCTTAGGTCAAGGTTGTCACTTCATAATTGGAGGATGATCATCTTGTCATCTCCTTATCCTCTAACCCTTAGGTCCAAGTTGTTGCTTCATTGTTGGAGGATGATCATTTTGTGACCTTCTTGCCCTCTAACCCTTAGGTCCAGGTTATCGCTTCATTGTTGGAAGATGATCATCTTGTGATCTCCTTGCCCTCTGACCCTTAAGTCCAAGCTATCGCTTCAAAATTGGAGGATGATCATCTTGTGATCTTCTTGCCCTCTGACCCTTAGGTCAAGGTTGTCGCTTCATTGTTGGAGGATGATCATCTTGTGATCTCCTCTTAAGTCCAGGCTCTTCATTGTTGGAGGATGATCATCTTGTGATCTCCTTACCCTCTGTCCCATAAGTCCAGGCTGTCGCTTCATTACTTTCATATTGTTTGTCGCTCTTTTTCTCCATGGCCTATTATTCTTTTTAGAAAAGGACCTGCAACAACAATTTGTAAAAGATAATATGCTGAAATAGAGGAAACAACAACATTTTAAATTAAAATTACCACCTATTTTTTGAGCTTGGTGTTCCATAGGTACTTAAGCTTTTCCCTTGAACCCTTTCCTTGGGTGTACCTTCTTATTCCGCTGGTTGCCTCCCATTTTCGAGGATGACAAAGTGTATACAAGTCAGCCAAAGGAAATCAAATTGGCTAGAATGTTGTCAGGGCATAGCTTCTATTGACGCCATATGAGTGAGACCCGGCCTTATTGTTGTGTTTAATTACATTGCCATAAAATCATGAGCAAATGGTGTAGTAAGTTCATTCTCACCAATATGTTATGAATGGATTTAAGAATTTACAACATGATCCCATAATAATATATGCATTCAACATTCTTAAGCAACTGTTCAAACTACTATGTCATAGACAAGCTCTACTTTAGTACTCACAATAATCATCATTTAAAAGCATATCAAGCTCCATTAGCAGTAATGATCACATGGCAATATACATAGGTGAGATCTCTTATAACTTCCGCACTGCATTTTCAGTTCAAATTTCTGCTCTTTATTAATGGGACAAGTACACTTTAATGAGGTCTTTATACAAATTTTGAGATGTTGAAGAATGTTTTTAGATTTAGTAGAGAAGAACCTGAAGCTGCATGCGAAGTTTAGCAACATTATTGGATCTTCCCCTAACAATATGGTCTACAAAGGGCTCCATGAATTGTGAGTCTGAAATTGCTATAATTTTTGTCCGGCCTATCAAAATATGAATGTAGTGGGACTTTTTACAATTAAGCATTAGGATTTTTAAGCTCTTGCACAATTTAGGTGGTTGATCATATATGGGTATCTCCATTGTAAGTAACGCTACTTAGCCCAGCAATGGATTACTTCAGCATATTTCATTATCAAAAAATGACTATAACTATCCAAAATAGTCAATGTAGTTCTCCCTCTTGTAATAATAAATATGTGAAATTCCAAAAGCTTTAGTCAACTTAGGAATTAAAACTGAATTCGCAAGTCCATGGGGCCATAAGAAGCTGGATTAGAGCAAAATGAAATAAAATTTGAATGGGGCATGCATCTGACATAATGTGTAATGGGTGATGCTTGTGAGAGGATAAAAGGTTTTCCTAATCATAAATTAATATGAGAGGAATATTAGGCAGGCAATCAATGATTGGGGGAAGAATTTCATGAGTGTGAACTAGGTCACTCAACCATCGACATTGGAAATGTTGGTGAATATACATTTAAAAAAGAAGTCCAAATAGCTAATGTATCTTTTCTAGTTGTAATAAGAGTTTTTCCAAATTGTAAAGCTTCAGTCTGACCTAAGGATCAAAACTAAATTTGTAAGCCCATCAGAACCATAACAGATATATTTATTTTTAAAAAAAAAAAAACAGGAGATGCCTTGGATCAAAATAAAATTGTATAGGATCAGGATTGGGATCTACTGGTCCCGTCCAAGCAGGCTGTGACGTCAGGAGTGAGTGCCACGTGTACGCCTGCACAAGAAATTGGTGAGATGCCCGCCAGTGGCTTTATACCAGTGGACCCTCCGATGATCAAGTCAGGCAAGAAATTTTAGAGAGAATGAAGAACTTGAGAGAGAATTTTGACAGAGTTTTGACTTAGTCAATAGAGCATAACTGTGCCTTCCAATTTAGTGGCTATTTATAGGAAGAAAAATACTCGACCCGCTTGTGGAGTCCGACCCGACTCGAGCAGCTCGGGTTGTACCTCCTCACTCTGATTAATGGATAGCAATTAATGGTTTGATGGTGACTTATCAGTGCCATCATTGAATATACCTGTAAGATCTTTCTGCAAGTGCCTTTTATCATGTCAAGATGTCCATCAGTATTCAGGTCTAGCTTAGGCTAAACTACAGGCCTAATTTGGGCTAGGCTTAAACCATCCTTATCTGACGACCTTTCCCCTGAGTTAACTCATTTATTACTGATCTCTCATCATCATATCACTTTTCTAATATGTGTATTGCGGAACATGATCTTCAATATCGACTATTTAGCTCGGACTAGGGCTCAGACAGTTCACCTTGCTCGGCCATCAGTGCCGAGCATTCCTCATAAGGGAGCCGAGCATCACGTCTTTGGGAGCTGGGGTTGAAATCTCCCTAGGCTCGGGCCTTACGTCTTGAAGTCTCTAGAACTCGGATACACCACCGCATAGCTCGGCCTGTGGCCCGAGCTAATATCGATATGCCAAGGAATGCGCCGTGCTGACGTAAGCTGCTGCGCTGTACGGCCTTCCACGTGTGCTCCACGTGGCTTTAATCGGAATTTGATCCCCCTCAATTGCCCCCATCATCTTACTATTTGTTCGGAAACTTGAGCAGCTGGAAGATGATGTGAGGTTCTTGCTCGATTTGTCGTTTCACCTTTTGGTCGGGAGGCTTGTTGAGCAAGATTCGCTAATGTGCTGTCCCTAAGCTGTCTTTTTCGCCACGCGTCAAGCCCCTACCAGTTCTGCAGTGCATTTAATGCGTGCATTTAATGCGTACGGCGTTAGCTGTACCTTGGGTATAGAAACGTCATTGGAATGTCGACCGTCGTTTCAATAAATGTCAATCATTTGGCTTAATTATGGTGGTGATCTGGTCGAAATTTCTGACCTGATTAGAAATTCTGCTCGGTATCACTAATCTGATGGTGAATATAGCTCGTCTATTTGCTCCGAACATCAGTGCAAGGAGGTCAATCGTCATGCTCTGTTCGGAAAGAGCTGCTCGGGTTGCACTCGCCGCTTAGGTTAAATGCGCATTAAATGTACACGGCGCGTGTAAGAGAACGCGCCATAACTACTGTCTTTTGGCGCTTCGTTTGAACGTGTAAGGGAAGCTATAAAAGGGAGAGGGCATTCCCCTTTCTTCCTTTTTATGAACCATCCTCATCCTCTGAGCCAAGGCGATTTCCGGCAACCTTCTGACGACTGCTATTCGTGCAACTTCTGCCAACAGTTCTTTCCTCTACTAAAGCTTTAAGGTACCTCACTCCTCTTCCCATTTCCTTCTCTTTTCCTTCGTTTTCGCTGCTTAAAAATGGCCGCTCCACCACTATTACGGTTGCCAGCGGCCATCAGTCCTTTTTCTGCAATAAATCGTGGCTACTGCCGCGACGGCAAAGGCTGGGCACCCCGGCTTACGCCCTAAATTTCCCAGCGCCGCCGTTGCCACTTCCGGTAGTGGTGGTGTAGCTTGGAAGTCCTCCATGCGAATACTTCATTATCTCACTCCTTCACCCATTTTTTTTTAAAAAAGCAAAATGGGGCGTCTTGCGAAGTATGTTGACACACCAGAGGCTCTGGCTGAGCTTCGCCGAGCTTGGTCCATCCCCAATGATGTCAGCATTCGCCAGGCCACCAGTGTGGAAACCCTTACAACAGGGGACCCTAGGGGTGTTGTTTTTCCCCTTGTGGCCCTCCTGGAGTCCAGGGTTGAATTCCCTCTCCCGAGCATCATAAGGGAGGTTCTCTCCTTTTACCGGTTGTGCCCGGCACAGCTTACCCCCAATTTCTTCTCAATTTTGATGAGTGTAGCTCTATTGAATCGCTACATGGGCATTGAGCTCGGTGTCCGAGAGCTTCAATATTGCTACACCATCTCTGAGACTGCCAGGGGCCTGAGCAAATATTATCTCAAGGCCAAAGAAAACCGTACCATTGTGCTCGAGCTCAAAAACTCCCACAAGGGCGACCTTGAAGATTTCATTGTGGTTGGAGGAAATTGGCAGCTCGGGCCTGGCGCTCAAGATCCCCAGGCACAGCTTTGTCCGGCCAGACCGGGATCTCCAGGTACCCGAGCTCCCTTGTGTAACATTTTCATATCCATCTGATTGTTTTAATGACCACTCGTTCGGTACTAATATAATCTCCTTCCCAGGTGCCTACTACAATACATCTTCTGCCCGGGATAAGCGGGATAGAAGAGACGGAAGAATCAACATCGACCACCTGAGGAGAGTGCTCAATTGGGATCACGAGGTGCGTCGCTTCTCGAGGCTATTCAACAGAATCCCAGTCCGACCAGACGAACTTGGACGTCGCCTAAATCCCACCGAAGAAAATCAGGCCGAGGACTCCCAGAATCTAGCTGCTCCGAGCACAGGAGCCTCGGCGTCTATAACTACCTCCAGACCCTCTCTAGCTCTACAAGCCGAACAGTCCTCGACGCCATCGAGATGTCGCAGAGAAATTTGTTTGACCTTCTCGGCAACGTTCCCGGATTGCCTACGCCCGCTCGTCCGACCGGGACGGCTTCCACCCAGACCCCCATGACGAGCACAAGTACACCAGCTGCACCACACGTTCCTCCTCCCCCTCAGGCCACCAGAAAGAGGGCGACGACCTCCGAAGTGGCCGAACGGGAGATGAGGCGGCGAAACGAGACGGATAGCCATGCTGCGCCAAACCCTGCTGCGCCGAGCCGATCTGAACAGCCTGGGCTCCCCTCCGAGCTGCCCCACGAGGTACCGCTCACCTTTGCCCCCTCCCACTGTGGACGCCCTCTTACTGCTCAGGACTCTGTGCAGGAGAGCCGCCACATGGCGTGGGCCCTATCCAAAAGTCTATGCATGCCCAAGGACAAGACTTCGTATGCAGCTATCCCGAGCGCCGGCCTGTGCAAGAAAGCGGCCCAACACCTGATTGTGGTAAGAGCTCGCTCGAAATCCATGTTATTCCACTATTTTGTTGTTTTGTTGCATTTGTTATTTGCTCTAATTCTTTTCATTTCTGAATAGAGCCTTCAAATGGGAATGGAGGCGGCCGACTGGTGCAGCCAACTACAGGAGAAGCACGACCTCCTGCATGTTGAAGTCCTCAAGCTCAGGGAGGACGTCAAAGTCCTATAGGCACAGGTCGGTGAGGCCTGTTCGGCCAAAGAAGAAGCAGAGATCCGAGCTACTAAAGCTCTAGATTCCATAAAAGAACAGGAAGCCAATCTCGCCTCGGTGCTCGGCCAGTTGGAGGCATCTTCTAAGGCCAAGACCAGCCTTGAGCAAGAGAATGCCGACCTGAAGACCGCAAACACTCGGGTCTTCAAGGAAAGATACAACGAAGGGTATGAGAAGGCCGGGGACGTATACGCCGCTCAGGTAATGAGCATGCGGAACCCCCTTTTTAAAATGGGGTGGGACGCTGCTCTTGCCGCCGCTGTGGTCGGCCCAGAATCCGAGCTTCACAGGAAAGTCCCCTGGATTCAGTCGTCCATAGCGTTCCCGGACCAACTCGCACATCTGATTGGGAATGCCATCTCGCCAGGCCCGATCGTTGAGGCTGACCCGATCACTATGGTTGAGGTTCCTCCTCCTCCTGATCAAGCAGAGTCCGAGCTGCCACATCCATCGCCACTTGAGCTCCCATCTGACAACCCGGGCGGTGATGATGAACTCGAAGAGCTCGAGCCTCTATGGCCCGAACGCACGATCCCTACCTCCAACGTCACTGTTGACCTTACCATGGAGGAAGAGGGCATACAAGGGGAAGCTGCTCAGGGTAACGAGAATACTGAAATTCATGTGCAGATGGAAGGGGGTACCGTCCAAGACCAAGAACAACCAACCAACTTCGAGCTTATCTAGCTTTGTTATTTTATCCTTTTTCAACTTTTTTTTTTTACAAATTTCTTGAAAGTCTGCGATACACGGCCTCGTTTCCTTCTGTGAGGTCGGCTCGCACGGGTTGTACTGAGAAATTTTACATCAATGGAATTGCATTTTAGTTTTTCGAGCAAATGTCTCTTGTTCAGTCTCTACATGCTCTGTACTTGCCTATTTACTTTTAGCCTTTAGCTTTTATGCAAGTGTATGAAGGTCGGCCTCGTTCTTCCGGATGAAGTCGGGCAGTTTCTAATCATATTGAGATCATACCGAACTGAGATGCTTAACAACTTCACAAGATCACCTGAACACCATCAATTAATTCAAGCTGTAGTATAACTGAGCAATTCTTCTTAGTCAAGCAAAACCTTACGATTTGCCGAGCACGTCTGCTTATGACCCAGGATGGAGATGTAGAAATCTCAAAATTACCTCGCAGGCACTTTTACTAGGTTTGTTGCACGGCTAACCGAGCTTAGATAGTTCTTGCTGAGCAAGTCCTAATGCCTAGCCGGGCTACGGGTCTTTGGGGCCCGCCGAGCTTAACGGCACCATTAGCGTAGCTACTTAGGCTATTCAACTATAGAAACTTGATACATAAATTTTGAAGTTTTCGAGCTGACTGGCCAAACCGATGCTGCTCGGACATTTTTGCCTACCGAGCCAGGACTTTCTTGCCCAGACGTGACTCGAAGTCACCGGGACTTTTTTCCTAGCCAATTTAGGACTTTCTTACCCAGACGTGACTCGAAGTCACCAAGACATTTTTAAGATGTCGTTGATCATGCACAAACTTGTCGAAAAATTCTCTTTATTCATTATTCCGAACAAATGTACATTTGAGACTTTAATGATAAAACTTCCTCAGCTTCTGTGCATTCCATGGCTTTGGGATTTGCTTTCCTTCCATATCTTCAAGTATGTGCGTTCCCGTGCCAGCAACTGACGTGACTTTATATGGACCCTCCCAGGTCGGACCTAGTTTACCGTCAAGGGGCTCCTTTGTATTAAGGAGGACCTTCTTGAGGACTAGCTCGCCGACCTGGAAGCTTCTCTGATTCACCCGTCTGTTGTAGAACTTTGCAAGTTGTTGGTGATAAGATGCCTGCTTGACTAGAGCCTTCTCTCTCCTTTCCTCGGCCAGCTCCAGGTCCCAAGCAATGCTGAGATTGTTATTCCTGGCCTCGAAGGGTTCAGTTTTGATGATAGGCACACCGACCTCTAAAGGGATAACTGCTTCTAAGCCATAGGTCATGGCAAATGGCGTCTCCCCAGTAGAACTTCTAGGAGTTGTTCGGTAGGCCCACAACACGGAGGGGAGTTCGTCTGCCCACTTTCCTTTGGACTTCTCTAATCTTCTCTTCAGCCCTAAAAGGAGCTCTTGTTCGAGATTTCTGCTTGGCCATTGCTCTGGGGGAATGAAAGGTGTTGAGAAATAAATTTTTATCCCCAAACCCGAGCAGAACGTCTTAAACAAGTTGCTGTCGAATTGCTTCCCATTGTCTGCAACTATGGCACGCGGAATACCAAATCTGGTGATGATGTTCTTCCATAAAAACTTCTTCGCGTCCACATCTCTAATGTTAGCCAAGGGCTTAGCTTCCACCCATTTGGAAAAATAATCCGTAGCTACAATTAGGAACTTTCTATTGCCAGGTGCCTTAGGCAAATGGCCCAACAACATCCAGTCCCCATTGAGCAAAGGGCCATGGGCTGGTGACCGGGCTAAGTTCCTCGGCTGGCTACCCGTGCAAGGGAGCAAATCTCTGGCACTTCTCGCACTTTTGTGAATATACTTGGGCATCTTTTTGCATGTAGGGCCACCAATAACCCTGGCTCATTGCTCGGTGCACCATAGATCTTCTCCTAGTGTGGCCCCCGCATATCCCTTCATGAAGCTCGAACAGAAAGTCTTGGTCTCTGTTCGGATGAACACATAATAGATAGGGCCTTGCGAAAGATCTTCTGTATAACTGACCCTTGGAAAATAGCTAGAAACGTGCAGACTTGTGTCTGATCTTGTGTGCTTCTTTCTTGTCCTCTGGGAGTTGGCCACTGTTGAGGAATTTGATGATGGGGTCCATCCAGCTCGACTCCTGACCTCCTTCAGTGTCACATATCTGCCGAACAGTGGTGTCAATGCTCGAGCTCTCTTGCTTCTGTATTTCCACCGTTCTCTTCAGCTCGAGCTCGATAGCTGAGGCTAGGGCATCAGCGTGGGAATTCCCTTCTCGGCTGACTTGCTCGATCTGTACTTTTTCAAAGCCCTTGACCAGCTCGAGTGCTATGGGCAAGTAGGCAGCCATCCTGTCGTCCCTCGCATTATACTGGCCGGTCATCTGATTCACCACTAGCTGGGAATCATAGAAAATTTTCAACTTTTTTATGGCCAGGAGCTCGGCACTTCTTAATCCTGCAAGCAGTGCTTCGTACTCGGCTTCATTGTTGAAAGCTGGGAATCCAAGCCTTATGGAGTGCTCTATTACTGATCTGTCGGGGGAGATGAGAACCACCCCCGCTCTAGAGCCCTTCTGGTTCGAAGCGCCATCAGTGAATAACCTCCACCTTTGCAGAGCTGTTGATCGGGTCTTGGCGTTGGATGCCCCATTTTCTTCTCTATCTTGGCAATCTTGCTTTCCTGCCTGGTTGTTCCCCCCAGCTCGGACTCGAGCGTGGTTGGGTCCGAGCTGAGTAAAGAACTCGGCTTGGAGAATTCGGCGATAAAATCAACTAGGATCTGCCCCTTTATTGTTGTTCGAGGCCGAAACTCAATGTTATATTCGCCAAGCTCTACTCCTCACTTGGCAATCCTTCCTGAGAGGTCAGCTCGGCATAGCAAGGCTTTGAGCGGGTGTGCGGTTAAAACAATGATCTTATGGGCCTGAAAGTATTGTGCAAGCTTCCGAGATGCCATGAGCAGGGCTAGTGCTAGCTTTTCCAAAGGCGGGTATCTGGTTTCAACGTCGAGGAAGGTGTGGCTGGCATAGTAGATCGGGAGTTGTTCGGCAGCGTTCATTCTAAGCAAGACGGCACTAGCCGCGTGTTCGAACACTGCAAGGTACATGTATAGCTCTTCCCCAAACAAGGGTTTGGAGAGAAGAGGAGCCGAGGTCAAGTACTCCTTCAAATTTTGGAGCGCCTGATCACACTCCTCCCCCCAGACAAAATTCTTACCCTTTTTCAACAATTGAAAGAAAAAATGGCACTTATCTGATGATCGGCTGATGAACCTATTCAGTGCTGCTGACATTCCTGTCAATCGTTGTATCTCCCGAATAGTCTTTGGGGGCTGTATGTTTTGAATTGCAGCTATCTGGTCAGGGTCTGCCTCGATGCCTCTTCTATTGATCAAGTGCCCCAAGAACTTGTCCGACTGCACTCTAAATGCACACTTGCACGCATTGAGCTTTAGCTTGTAAGTTTTCAGCACTTCAAACACACTGCTCAGGTCGGCCAAATGGTCTTGCTCTTGCTCAGTTTTTACCACCATATCATCTATGTAAACCTCGATGTTTCGACCTAACATAGGCTGGAATATCTTGATTACTAACCTTTGGTAGGTTGTCCCTGCATTCTTCAGGCCAAAGAGCATAACTTTATAGCAATAAAGGCCACTGGGGGTGATGAAGTTGGTCTTCTCATGATCATCCGGGCTCAGAGCAATCTGGTGGTAGCCCCTGTACGCATCCAAGAAACTCATAGTTCCATGCCCGGTTGCCGAATCCACTAACTGATCAATCTTTGGAAGTGGGAAAGAATCTTTAGGACAAGCTTTATTTAGGTCGGCGAAATCAACACAGACCCTCTACTTCACATTCTTCTTCTTCGCGACCACAGTGTTTAACAGCCACTAGGGTATTGCACCTCCCTTATTGCTCCTGCTTCGAGCAACTTTTCAACTTCCTCTGCCACGGCCTCTGCATGCTAAGCCGAGGACCTCCTCTCGCGCTGAACAACGGACTTGTGTGTAGGGTTGGCATTCAAGTTATGCTGCATTACCTCGAGATCAATGCCCGGCATCTCGTAGGGAGTCCAAGCGAAGACCTCAACGTTTAATCGAAGGAAGCTCACCAGGTCGGACTTATCTTACTCGGCCATATGGGTGCCGAGCAAGAAGAATCGATCAGGATCATCTCCATTCAGCATAACTTTCTTTAGTGGCTCCACAACCTTTTCTGTTGGTACCCTCCCAACATCACCAAGGAGTGGCATGTCTTGAACTTCGACCACACGCGTCTGTTCATCGCTGGAGGTGCCTTCTTTTCCTCGGATGGCAGCCATAAAACATTGCCTGGCCGCTGCCTGATCCCCTGATGGACTCCACCCCCTGGCGGTTGAGAACTTCAGAACTTGATGATAGGGAGAAGGGATGGCTTTAAGCTGATGAAACCATGTCCTCCCAATTATGGCATTATAGAGGGACGGTACATCTACCACCAAAAGGTTGGTAAGGTGGGCTGACCGTTGAACCCGACCAATGGGGTATGACATTTCTACAAGTCCCCTTTCGTGAGCCCTAACTTGTAGAAGAGGTCGGCGTACATCACCTCCGCCGAGCTCCCTTAATCGACCAAGATACGCTTCACGTCATACCTCCCAATTCGGAAGGGTTATAACGAGCGTGTCGTTGTGAGAGTGCTCAACCCCCTCTAGGTCGGCATCAGTGAAAGTTAAGTCTCCCGCCAAGAACTCGCTGCTCGGATACTTTTTTTTGCTCGAGGGACCTCGCTCGAGTTAGGTCTGCATAACCTTTCGATGAGCCTTCCTTCGGTTTTGGCCCCTTGCTTTGTTCAACGTCTTAGGCCTAGGGGCTGCGTGAATGACGTTGATTACCCCTACTGGTTCTTCGACTGCTCCCCCTTGCTCGGCACGAACGTGCTGTTCAACTCGGGTCTTCTCCTTGTCGATATACTGTCCGAGGTTGCCTGCCTTCACCTGTTCCTCCAAGAACCTCTTAAAAGTCCGGCAACGGTCTGTGTA
>JAULJZ010092004.1:0-12237 GCA_032270985.1 Heliamphora pulchella
CATACACCCAGGAAGTACTAAGCTGTATAGAGATTTAAAGGAAAGATACTGGTGGAGTGGGATGAAGAAGGACGTAGAGAATTTCGTGAGAAAATATTTAGTATGCCAACAAGTTAAGATTGAACACCAGAAATTGGCAGAATTACTACAACCGTTATCTGTACCCGAGTGGAAGTGGGAACATATTACCATGGATTTTATAACCGAACTCCCTCAAACACCCATGGGGAATGATGCTATTTGGGTAATTGTGGATAGGTTGACGAAGTCAGATCCCTGCCTACCAATAAAGATGATGTATTCTATGAACCAGTTTGCATGGTATTATATTGATGATATCGTTAGGCTACACAGGGTACCACTTTCTATAGTATCAGACAGAGAGCCACGTTTTACGTCCAGGTTTTGGCCAAGCTTACAAGAAGCGTTAAGGACTACTCTAAAGTTTAGCACAACTTTCCATCCACAGACTGACGGTCAGTCGGAGAGGACAATTCAGACATTAGAAGATATACTTAGAGCATACGTTCTAGACTTTGTTGGAAGCTTGGAGGAACATTTGTCGCTTGTCGAGCTCGCATATAACAATAGTTTTCAGTCAACCATAGGGATGGCCCCTTACAAAGCGTTGTACGGCAGGAAATGTCGAAACCCAATTTGTTAGGAAAAAGTTAGAGTGAGAAAGTTGCTTGGACTCGAGATAGTTTAAATTTCCACTAACAAGATTAAGTTTATTCGAGAGAGATTGAAGTAATCGCAAGACAGGCAGAAGAGTTATACAGACAACCGAAGAAGCAACCTGGATTAATCTAAAAGAGTTATACAGACCGTGTGTTCCTAACGATACCACTATGGAAGGGTATGATTAATCTAAAAGAGTTTTACCATGTGAGGGTGTGTGTAAGCCCAATAAGGGTGTGTATGTAAGTCCTACAATGGTATTGTGCGAAGCCCGGTAAGGGTGAGGGTTGGTCTTCAAAGGCATTGAGTTATAGCTCCTTTTAAGGGTGAGTGTTAGCCTATAATGGCATTTTGAATTGCTATATAAGATCGTGTGTTAGAAACTATTAGATTGAACTGTGGCTTTAAAGCCTTATCATGAGAAATATCCACGTATCTTCAAGCAAGGTATGCAAATTTTGAGGACAAAATTTCGTAAAGGAGGGTAGATTGTAATAATCCAAACTCAAAGATACGAGCAGAAAAGAAAGAACATCTCAAAAGAAACGAAATCTAGAACATAAGTTTGGTAAAAAGAACCGGCTCGACCGTTTAATCTTTTCGAACTCGAGACCCAGGATAGAGAGGGAACCACGCAAGCATATATTAAAACCCTAAAGTTGAGGTTTAGAACTCAAGATTATAAGTCTAAGTTGTTTAAGACAAGAGTTAAGTTCGAAAAGTCAAGAAACGAACCTATGTGAAAATACCTTAATTTTCTCCTATAATTAAATAAAAGAAAATTATTTGATATATCTATATTTATACATATACTGAAGTGGCTAGCCACCTAGGAAAATGTGCCAAACTTGGTTGCCAAGTTTCCTATACCAAGGTTAGTGATAAGCAACTCAAGTTAAGTAAACTTAACCTAGAGTTAACCAAGCTTCTCAAGGAAGCTTCCTTCACTCTCTTTGCCTATAAAAACGAACCTAAACGTCCTACTCTTCCTCTTGATTTTTTGCATTAGTGAGGGTGAGGGAGAGAGAAAAAAAGAAAGAAAAAGAAAGAAGAAGAAGGAAGAAGAAGGACCAAAGAATTGGAATGATCCATGGAGTGCTAAAGCTTAAGTCCTTGATCCTAATCACCAAAGAGTAATCCATATAAGGTAAGTAAGACTCTAACATCTCTGATTTTGTATTCTTCAAACATCTCTCTCACCATTTTATAACACCAATCTACGAAGAACCAAAAACTCAAAAATAAAGGTGTTATGGTGGGATTGTTGGACTGTTGGGTATGAATGTTGAATTTATGAGTTGGTATGAGTTTTTCCATAGGTTCCATGACTTATGTAAGCTCTGGAACAATGATTTATTGAGGTTTAACACATGTATACAAAAAAGATGGGTCAAAAACTTACACAAATGACGCTAAGAAGCTAGAACCAAGATAGGCCTGAGTTTTGAGCGATTTGAGCTCTCTGCCTTGATTGTTGGAACTTCATAACTCAAAGTAGAAAAATGATCTTAGCTTGTTCTTTATGTCCAGACCTAGGTATTTTGCTATCTTTTATCCCAAATTGGTTTGAACTCATTTGAGTGAGTAGAACTCGAGATATTGCATTTCTACCAAAGTATGTCGGTTTCATACCAGTTAACATTGCAGACTTAAAAATCCTAGTTTAAAATGAGATCCGAGCTTTGGTAAAAATCATAAATCAACAGAGACTTTTTTGGCCAATTTTCTGTGCAAGTGCTAAACTGTTTTTGTTTGCGTCAAGTATTTAACATTGTTTCCTTAGGTTTTGGCCTTGGTGTTAAATATAAATATTGTAGAGAATATTTTAATCTAAATCATCACCAAAAATTAGAATCCAACTCCAACCCTAGGTACCTCAAAATGTTGCGGTACTTTAAAATTAATGATTGGAATAGAGTAATAAATGGTTAGGTTAAATACTTATGCAAGTGAAAGCTTGAGTGGGTGCGTAGTGTCTCTTAGACCTAAAAAGAAAGTAGCCATGGTCACTTAAACTAAAGAAAACATTCAACGGTCTGAATCATTTTAGTTTCACATGCTAAAGGGGGAGGATTCCGTGTTGACGGTCGAGTCGTGTTTTGCTTGTTAGGCACGGAGGTTATAGAACCCTAGGGTCCTGCTTAGCTTGTCGAGGAAGGCTTGATTTATACGCATATAATACAAGGTGAGAGTGCTTAACCATTATCTTAAACTTAAGTTTATGTAAATGATGCTTAAAAATGCTTTAAAGTGCATGTTTTGAATTATGACCAGTTTTGATGATCGCATGAACCTGTTAATTTGAAAAGCCATGATGTTTTAATTCAAGTGTGCTATCCATGATATTTTGAGCATGCATGATGATATTATAAAAGAAATTATTAATGTTGTGTTGTTGTTTGGAAAGTGCCAAGTTACAAGGGTTTTTGACCCTTTATATCCCGTTATGAGGGAGGTTACCCAACTATGAGTTTTTTATTTGTCCCTATAAAGAAATTTTCTCATTAAGCTGGACTTTTTGCCTTCAAGGCTTTTGGGCTGAGTCCCAGATTTTAGCACATACCACTCGTACTTGGTAGAGAGTGGCCCTCATTCCATCACGTTGCTATTTGTGTATTGCGAAATGAGGTTATGATACCGTCGAAATTTTTGGTCGTAAGGTTGATGACTACTTGGACACTGTTGGGGTTTGGGTCTAGTTTTGAGAAAGTAATTATTCATTTTAAATTGTGGCAGTTGAGCCAGGAACATATTTCTGTTTGCAGTACTGAGAAAGTTCTATAAAATCTGTGATATTTTCATGTTCAAGCAAATGCAACAATTTCTATGTGTTTTGTGAAAAATGTGATGAACTATTTTTAGAAAGAGTTTTTAGTTATTCTTAACTAAGTAACTGTCTTTTTTGTTTACGATAATACTAAGTGCGCTCTCCTATAATCTCTTTGGTTGCAGATAATTGGAATGGCTAGGAGTTAGTCCACTACAGGCGTCGTCAAGTAGTTTTAGATCTAGTGTTGAGAATCGTTTTGGTCCAATTTTTCTTTTGTTTAGTTTTTAGTTTATGAAAAAGCTTCATGTATAAGACCTGAAGGTTTTTGATGTGTTAGAAGTAATGTATGCCCTTGGGATGGTTAATCCCTAGTGACTCATGTTTACCCTTTTTGATATTAAGGATTGTGGTTGCTTAGAAGTTCTTGTTTGGTCTCTTAATATTATTTATCTCTTGTCTTTCTCTTTAGTCGCCAGTTTGCGCCAAGATCACATCCCTCTATACAGGTTTAGTGCCTTGCGGGAGCGGGGTGTTTCACCATGAGTCATCGATATCCTATTGCCTAGTCGTAATGGGATGATTATCAAGACACATACCGATTCTAAACTATATCAGAGTGCTACCACAAACATGCTGGTTCTACAACCAGGGGTGCATGTAGATGATGGTACATACGGTTCAGAATCAGCACAGTGTATCACTGCTAGTATACAGACGCTGGTAGTGCCTCAACGTAGTGGGAGGGTCGTTTGTCGACCCGATCAGTATATATTATTGGGAGAGTCTTTTGACGGGATCCTGGTAGAACCAGATACCAAACCTTGCAACTACAATGAAGCACTCTAAGATAAAGATGTAGATATTTGGCAAAAGGTTATGAATTTAGAGATGAAATCTATGTATTCTAATCAGGTCTGGGAACTTATAGAACCACCCGAAGAGATAAAATCCATCGGATGCAAGTGGATCTACAACAGGAAGAGAGGAGTAAACGGGAAGGTGGAAACCTTTAAAACTAGGCTTGTTGTAAAAGGGTTCACTTAGAGAGAAGGGGAACAGATAATAGCGTTACCTATTATTCTGACTCGCTGTGCTAGTACATTTCGTGTGTATTGAACAAGACCACGTTGGGGTAATTAATTTTATACTTGCTATATAAATTAATTCACACCCCATGGTTATTATGAGTACTTATGCTCTTAATTCTGAAATAATTAATTATTTATGTATATTTAATATTCGTTATTTTGATTCATTAAAGGATGCGATCATTTACGGATCTATAATCCCAGTGAGTTGGTTGACAATATTAATTATATGGTGAATATTAATTATTGACGGAATCTACGTCCTGAAAGATCGAGATTATCGACACCCCCTTAAGGGAGCTTATATGTTTTGACTAAGCTAAACCCTACCGGTAGATTTAATTATCCGACAGTCAAATAAGTTAGCAGAAGGTCTTAAGGAATTTATTAAGAAGCCGATTAAATATAATTGTTAGTAATTTATTTTAATCGGTTGGTATCAGAAATCTTAACGTGTGAAGAATAAACAAGCATTTAATAACAGGAGCTCGAGTATTCGATTTTGAGAATATGGTTGGGACTGCAATTATAATTCTTTAGTGGATTGAGTTATAATTAATATTTTTATGAAATTACTTCTGGGTTGAGGTGGATTGTCATAATTACATTAGGAACCCAAATTATATTTACTCCAGAGGTCCCTGCTATAGCCCTATATATATGCAGTTATGTAAACCCTAGCCAAAAATTAATCTCTACAGTTAGGGTTTTCACGAATCCTACAGGTGGCTGGTTAGGGTTTTGAATAACACGAGGATCGTAGCCCACACTACGTCGTGTCTCTTTCACTCGGGAATACAGTAGAAGACTTGAATCTGGAGCTTCAACTTGAAGTCTACAACCACGAATGATTTTTGATTAAAAGTTGTTGCAGCAACTAAAATCAATCCTACCAGATTTCTTAAGGTATAACTCTAATCTAACTTTGGGAGTATATACCGGATTTTATTTTGATTGTTTGACATCAAAGAGCTTTTCTCTGGAACCGATTTTGGCATTTGCCTGTCTAATTTTTTTTTAGCTTAAATCATATTCTAATTAGTGGATCTTGGTAGTATAGCCTCCGACACATACAACATAGTTTCTATTCCTAACATGCTATGTACAAATCGAACAAAAAGAACAAAAAGGTTCGAGCATTGTTTTCTAAGCTATTGGTTATACAAAAAGCTCACAGCCGTGGCGATAAAATATTGCGGACGTGACAAAAGTGAAGAAAAACAAACAGTCGTGAAGAAATACATAACGGCTGTAATAACAGGGACATAAAGATTACGGTCGTGACAACAAAAGGTCGCGGCCGTTAAATTTTAAGGGTCATAGAAACATTTTCAAGTATCTAATGTGCCAATATGTTATGGTTGGTATACTAAAAATCATGTTTTTAGTATTTAATTTTATTTTAATAAAATTAATTTTTCATTTTATGAGAATCTTTATGAGTAATGTATGTATATCATTTCCTTAATGTTATGCATTGATGTCCTTTATTCAGTATAGTATTTAATCTGGTGTGTAGAGTATGGCTTGCACACAGAAGATCAGATTTTAGGTTCTTACAAAATATAAATTTTTTGTTCACAGTTTAGATGAAAATGGATATATAATCGGTACGACTATAACACAGAGTTTTCGTACGCCTGTCTTAGTTACGGAAAATAGATAATAGCGTCGTCTATTGTTCCGACTCTATGTGCTAGTACACTTTGTGTGTATTGAACGGGACATATTGGGGTAATTAATTTAAATTAACTATATAAATTAATTCACACCCCAAGATTATTATGAGCAGTGCTTATACGCTTAATTCTGAAATAATTATTGATTTGCGTATATTTAATATTCGTTGTTTTTATTCATTAGAGAGTGCGATATTATATAGGTCTATATTCCTAGTGAGTTGGACAGCGGTGTTATTTATATGGTAAATATTAATTATTAACGAAATTCACATTCTGAAGGATTGGGATTGACGATACCCCCTTAAGGAAGCTTATAAGTTTCGATCGGGCTAAACCTTGCAGGTGGATTTGATTATCCGGCGGTCAAATAAGTTAAAGAAAAAGTCTTAAGGAATTTCAAGATTTCAATTAAATTTACCAATTAAATTAAATTGTCAGTAATTAAATTTAATTGGGGGTATCGGGTATTGAGAATCTTAACGTGGGGAGAAATATTAAGCATTTAATAACAGGAGCTCAATGCAAGATGGTCTTGAAATTATGGGTCAAAGTGCAATTATAGTTCTTTAGTGGTGTGAATTATAATTTAGTGTTTTATAAAAATTGCAGAAACTGCTGCTAGTTTTTCATAATTGTAGATACTGTTATGAGGTTTTTTTAATTGCAAAAACTGCTGATATGTATCTGTGTTCCACTAGAAGTCTGATTCATAATTACTCCGCAGGTCCTTGCTGTAACCCTATAATTATACGGGTAGGCTGAACTAGTTTCATAACTTGTCTTCAAGACTAAAGCTATCCAGGTTTTGCTGGTACGAGTTCTCGATAGTTCATAGCCAACACTACGTTCGGGAATCGTATAAGAGAATACAGTAAAAGATCTGACGGGAGTTTCAACTCGAAAACAAAAACGTAGTTGAAGATTTGACTAGTAAAAGGTATTCTTCTAAATTAACTTTGTTGCACGAATTTTAATTTTGATCTTTGGATGTCAAAAGTTTTATCTAGAGTCCGTTTCGGTGTTTTCCCGTCAAATTAATTTTTTACCGAAAATTATTTGCAAAAACAATGATCTTAGCAGTTTTGCCTCCAACAATTGGTGTCAGAGCTATTTTTTTTTGTTTACGGTTATCGGGTTCAGCTAGTTTTAAAACTGTGCTAACTTAGTTTTGTAGGCGTTCTAATCTCAATTTTATGATCGTTATATTATTATTCATATTTGATTGATTGAGTTTGTATGATGATTTAATTTTTTAATCACGGGGGTTGACCGTTATAGATTAAGTTTTTTATCTAGAATCGAATGTGAGATTTCAGGACATAGGATCGATGTAATAGCTAGTTATTTGTTTTTAAATATCTGTTTAGATTATTTAAGAACAAATTGAATATATCCAAGAACACGAAGAACAGGTAGCAGCACCGGCGATGGTTTCATGTTTTTACGGGCCACGAATCGCTGTAAGTTTTTAATCTGTTTTAAAAGGTTTTTTTAGTGAGTCTTCTGTAGTATTTTTGCATTAAAAATAGCAAAAAAATCATTAAAAACATCCGAGCACCGACGGCTTTGCCGGCGGCGGTTCGATGGTAGTTTTAATGATTTTTTTGGCCATTTTTGGGATTGTGTTTTGAGCAATTTTTTAGGCATAAGATAGCAGCAAACATACCTTAAAACACTGTCCAGAAAACGATAAAAAGCAGCATTTTGGTGGCGGCGTTGGGGTTATTTCGGGACTATTTTCGAGGCGTTCTTTGAAGTAAGGGGGTGCTGGATATTTGAGTTATTTTTCCAAAAAAAAAAAAAACAGGCGCAAAAGAACCACCAAAAAAATCCCAAGCAGGCGACTGTTTGGGGCAGCGGCGTAGCTTACCGGCAGCGGCAGTTTCCAAGCAATTTTTCGACAGTTTTTCAGGCTATTTTTGAGCTAAATTTTTTTTTATAGAAATATACTACTTTTTAAGCACTATTTTTCAGTATAAAAAGCGTCAACAACAAAGTAACGAGATAGTGGCAAAAGCTGCCTGAAGCCGACGGCACTGGCAGCAGCATGGTGGCCAGTGGTGTTTACCTGGTCTGGGGCTCTTTCGATGTGATATTCTAATACGATTTGATCTTCAAAGTGATATATTTGTATATCACAATGTATCGGGGAAGCCTGATGCAATTAGGATACAACAAACTGACAAAAAAGATGATTATTACAGGTTATCTTCTACGGGAGACTAGAACGCTTCAGCGTTTTACTTTGATCATAAAATCGAGATATATACATATCGTGTTTATATATATATGAACTGCGTAGATGTTGCATATTTGGTTTATTTATCCTGTTAATTTAATTAATTCAAAAAATTCGATTTTAAATAAAACATTTCGTAATGAAAAATAAAATTAAGTTTTTTTAATTAAAATTTTTTAATTAAATGAAAAACTTTAGATATGTTATTTTTTTACATAATATCACGTTTAAGATGATTTTTCATAAAATCGGATATATTTGAAAAACGTAAAAATTAATTTCGAGTTTTGAATTAATTAAATAGAAAAATATTTAATTGAAATAAATAATTATTTTTTGAAAAATATAAAATAAAAAATAAAATTAATAAATGCCTTTAATCATACCTTAGCTGAAAAGCTAGAGAAAAAACTGTACATTTATTAAATTTTATTTATTACGCATTTAAACACAAAAAGATTGTTTGGCAAACCAGAATCTTTAAAATCGTGTACACGAAAAGATGTTTAATTTTTTTAGATCGCGTGATTTTCGAAATTAATAAATTTATTTTAATTAAACAGATTTTTGTAACTATAAAAAATATTTTAAAAATCTAAGTGGAAGAGGAAATTTATTCAAAGATAAATCTCACAGTCTCCATCACCAGTTTGTAGGTGATGCAATTAAACCCTGTGTGTTGGCAGTAAGGTCTTCCTCCCAATCGGATAGATTAATTGCGGTATTACCAATACAAACCTCTTTCAGGGATAATTCTGAATAATTGTTAGTGTGGATCACTTCTCCATCTGAAGGGTTCATTGCGAAGCGATTGATTTGGGGTTAGGTGATGGTTAATACTTAACTGTATATAATAGTATCTTCTCCATCTGAGTCACTACTATTATATACTGAATCGAAACTATGTCAGATATTTAATTTTACTAGGTAGGATCAGTTGCCTAGATAGTAAAATTAATAGAAATTGGCATGTTTTGTCATACGATGGATAGTAGACATCCTTCCATTGAGACATGTTATTTACAGGGTACCAGGCTGCTGGCGAATTTTTTTTAAAATGGAAGAGGAAACCAAGTTAAAATAAATTCAAAGTTTTGCTCATCACAATTAACAGTTTATTTTAATTATGTGATTCTCATGATTAAAATGACTTTCAACCCACTCGCTTCTTTTATCAAAGAAAAAAAACTTACGGGACCGAATTATGTTGACTGGAAATAAAACTTAGACATTATCTTAACTGTCGAGAATTACAAGTTTGTATTAACTGAGATATGTCCACCGGTACCTGATATGGGGGCGACTGAACAGAAAATCTAGGCCCATCAAAAGTTGTAGAAAGAAGATCAAATGGCTCGCTGTTACATTTTGGTTTCAATGTCAAATATTTTGCAACATCAGCATCAATTTATGCCTAGTGCCTATGACATGATTATGAACCTCAAAGAAATATTTGGGGATTAAAATCGTGCTGCTAGGCAGGTGGCCATGAAATCTCAATGAATGCAAATATGGCTGAAGGCACCCCAGTTAAGTATCATGTTCTAATGATGATCAGTCTTCTGAATAAACTAGAGATCCTTGGAGCTGAAATTGAGAGAAAAATCCAGGTCGATATCATACTCGAGTCACTGCCTGAAAGTTTTAAGCAGTTTTACCTGAACTATACCATGAACAAGCTCAGCTTTTCATTGACAAAACTTCTTAAGGAACTTCAAGCAGTCAAGGGTATTCTTAGGAAGCCAGGTTCTGTGTATGTGACTGAGAAGGGTTCTTCATCTAAGCCGAAAGGCAAAAAAAAGAAAAAGGTTCAGACACAGGGAGGTACAGCTCCAAAAGCAGTTTAGGGACCAAAAGTTGGTGTGAAGAAACCGAGAGGCAAGTGCTATCACTATAACTAGTTTGGGCATTGAAAAATGCAGTGTTCGATTTTTCTCAACAAGCAGAACAAACCAGGTAATTTCTATTCACTGGTGGTTGAAACATGTTTAGCGGTGTTATCTACCGGTACCTGGTGTGTAGATACGAGAACCACTAATCACGTCTGTAATTCTTTGCAAGGGTTCCAAGAAACCAAGTAGCTCAGTGATGAAAAAATATACCTACACATGGGCAATAATACAAGGGTGGTAGCAGTTGCAGTAAGAGATGTTACTCTCAGTTTTAGTAGAGATAGGATACTTCTTCTGAAAGATTGTCTTTATGTACCTTCGATTAGAAAAAAAAATTTAATTTCAGTCTCGAGCTTAATAAAGAACAAATATTTTGTTCATTTTGTAAACTCTGTGATTGTGAAGAAAAACAAACATTTTATTAGTTCTCGTACATTGGTGGATGATCTGTATGTCGTACCTCCTATCTCTCGTACACTGCAACTAACTGAAATGAATAACATATCTAATTTACCATATAAGAAAAAGTCTCCTTTTTTAATAAATCAAACGTTTCTTTAGCGCTTATGCATAGATCATATTAATTTAAAAAGGATAAATAGATTGATAGCAGATGGATCTTTAAGTTCATTGAAAGTGGAGGCACTTCTAGTCTGTGAATTTTGTTTAGATGGTAAGATGACCAAGAGGTCCTTTTCGGCTAAAGGCTATAGAGCTAAAGAACCGTTGGAACTGGTTCACTCTGATGTGTGTGGTCCTATGACAATTCGGGCTAGAGGTGGCTTTGAATATTTGGTCAGTTTCATTGATGACTACTCAAGCTGTGGATACATTTACCTGATGCACTATAAGTCTGAATGCTTTGAGAAATTTAAAGAATTCAAGGCAGGGGCAGAGAAGCGTCTGGATAAAAGTATCAAATTACTACGATCCGATCATGGTAGGGACTACCTATTATCAGAAGGGATTATATCCTAGTTGACTGCACCTGGCACTCTACAGTAGAATGGTATAGCAAAAAGAAAAAATAGGACTCTTATGGAGATGGTAACGTTCATGATGAGTTATTTAGGTTTACCTGATTCGTTTTGGTGACTCGCTATAGAAACAGCGGCTTACATTCTGAACTGGATACCTTATAAGTCAGTACCTTCTACACCCACAGAATTATGGACCGAGCATAAGCCCTGTCTGAAACACATTCGGATTAGGAGGTGTCTAGCACATGTGCTAAAAGGGAATGCAGGTAAGTTGGAACCGAGGACAGAAGTCTGTTTCTTTTTGAGGTATCCCAAGGGAACGAAGGGTGGTCTATTTTATAATTCTAAGTATCAAAAGGTCATTGTTAGCACCCATACCCGATTCCTAGAAGAGGATTATATTATGAATCACAGGCCTAAAAGTAATATTGTTCTAGAAGAACTGAGAGAAAATACTAGTAGAACGGAAGAGGAATCACAAGTCACTAATATTCTATTATCTCGTCGTAGTGGGAGGATTATCGAGATAGGTGCAAATCAAGAACAGAGTGTTGATGCTCAAGGTTCAAGTTTTGCAGAACGTGTTACTGCTAGTACACAGACACAGGTAGTGTCTCATCGTAGTGAGAGGGTTATTCATTAACCTGATCAATATATGTTCTTGGGAGAGTCTTTTGACAAGATCCTGGAAGAACTAGATACCGAGCCATGTAATTACAATAAAGCACTTCAGGACAAAGATGCAGATCCATGACAAAGGGCTATGAATTTAGAGATGAAATCTATGCATTTCAATCTGGTTTGAAAACTTGTAGAACCACCCGAAGAGATAAAATCCATTGAATGCAAGTGGATCTACAAGAGGAAGAGAGGAGCAGACGGGAAGGTTGAAACCTTCAAAGTTA
>JAULJZ010092015.1:0-12236 GCA_032270985.1 Heliamphora pulchella
GAGGTTGACGACTACTTGGGCATTGTTGGGGTTTGAGTCTAAATTTGAGAAAGTGGTCATGCATTTTAAATTTGTGGCGGTTAAGCCAGGAACATATTTTTGTTTGCAATACTAAGAAGATTTTGTATAATCTGCGATATTTTCATGTTCAAGCAAATGCATCGGTTTCTATATCTTCGTGAAAAATGTGATGAACTATTTTTAGAAAGATTTTTCAGTTATCTTCAACTAAGTAACTGTCTTTTCTATTCATGATAATGCTAAGTAATCTCTATGGTTGCAGATACCAGGAACGGTTAGGAGTTGGTCCACCACAGGCGTCATTGAATGGTATTGGTTCAGTTTTCTTTTGTTTAGTTTTTAGTTTTGGTTAAGTGACTCATGTATACCTCTTTTGACATTAAGGCGTTGTGGTTGTTTGAAAGTTCTTGTTTGGTCTCTTAATATCTTTATCCCTTGTATTTTTCTTTGGCCGTTAGTTTAAGGCGAGATCACATCCCTTTGTTCAGGTTTGGTGCCTTGCGTTAAGCGGGGTGTTACAGTGAGAGCTATGAGCTTTTTCTTCTGGGCAACCTGATTACTCCCTTTCATCTCCCAGTAATTAAACTCCCGTTCCGGGGATGGGTTGGCCAGTGCACCTCGAGTTACTCACAGTATTAGCGGTGGAACCTAGATTTCTTTTCTCATTTTCCAACGATCGAGGCTATGGTGGTGATTGGTCGCCCTTTGTTGAAGTCCATAACCGTATATCAAGAAAAAAGCACGATCGAGGCACCCGTAGTAGATTTGCTGTTACTATTGTTACTGCTCAAGGTATGCACCCTGTGCCTGGTGTCATCATTGCTACCCCCATTCAGGTAGTCGAAGGGTGAATTACAAAGTCCATGGTGCAAGAAGCGAGGCACACTTTTTCTCAAGAAGAAAAAGTAGGAACTAGCACGCACCGGACCAACACAACCCATTGAGGAAGAGGCTCCTCCTTTGAAAAGACTTCGTCGGGTAAAAATCTTCCTCTCACTTTTGTCACTATTCCCATTTTTTTACTCTTTCTCACTTCCATCATGTATGCAGGGCTTACCTGGGCCTTCTCGTCAGCACTCTCCTTCGTCAGGTTCGGGGGAGCATGCGAGTGACTCTGAGGATGACGTTCTTATTGCCCAGCTAGTAGACATTCGTTGGAGGTGTATGGTTCTCTTGCTTGTCGAGGAGTAGGTAGGCTCCGCTGACTCTCCTGGCAAAGGGAGCTCTGCCTCTTCTATGTCGCATCTAGAGGAAGCCCCTTCACTTACTGCTTCAGGCTTTGACACCTCAGTTGACGAAGTCGTCCCTAAGTTGGCTCCTTTACTTGGCACCATGGCAGAGGTGAGAAAATTTGCTTGGATGGATGCCCCTGCACGTACAGACTCCTTGCTCAATTTTCAATTGCCCGAGTTGGAAGAGTCGTGTGCTGAGGGAGGGTCTGTAAGGCATTTTGGCACAGAAGAACTTCACTTAGGCGAGGAAACACCACATGTCGCTACCGTGGAGCTGAGTATGAAGGTCGAGACCATGGTAGGAGCCATCTTATTGCCCGAGGAAGACCCTGTGGAGGGATCTAGACACACGGACAAAGCCCGCATTTCTTTTCTTAGGCACAAAATCGACTTAGATGACCTAAGGACCCTGGAGGCTATCCATGCTCACCATCCTACAACTTTCACAAATTTCGGCCTAAAGAGTCCTGCCTTGTTGAGCTTCAACCTCCACGTGTTGAGCTCTCTGGTTCAGCAGTTGTCAAATTTCTCTATCAAGGAGCTAGATCATGCCGCGCTGGATGCGGTCTACAAGGCTTTTAGTAACTTAGAGCTGGTGAAGTTGGATCTTTCCTGGCTACGTGATAGACTCATGTTGTTTTGCTCCATGCTTTACCATTTTGAGTCTCTAGCACGGGTGCGCGAGAAGCAGCTTTCTATTGATTTGGTTACCTAGCGGATTGAGAGCTTGAAGGTTTCTTTAGCGACAGTAGAATCAAATTTTTCCAGTGCACAGTAGGAGTTGGAGGGGAAATTGGCTCGGGTTCCTGCTGATGACCCCACTTTTTCAGAGATGGGTCCGAATGATAAAGCCTTGAAGGGCCTGGTGTAACTCCGCTCTTCTTTTTTTTTTTTAATCTATTTGTCTACATCAAATGAAGAAAACGTTTTATTGCTCGTATTTTGTCGAATGAAAAGAAATGTTTTATTGCTTGGATTTTATTTTTATGCATAGTACTTCTTTATGAACTTGACATTGATAGGTTCGATTTTGAAACCATCACTAACTCTAACTAACTTGTAGTACCCACTGGTGCTGGCTTGCATGACATCGTAAGGCCTTTCCCACTTAGGAGTGAATTTAGGTATTGGTAAACCTCTCATGATTGGGTTTACTAGCTTCCATACTAGGTTTCCTTCTATGAATTCTCGCCTCTGCACCTTTTTATTGTAGGCCTTTGCCTTCGTCTACTAAGTTCTTTCTAGTTTGTCACTTGCCTTCTTTCTTCTTTCCTCAGTTGCTTCTAAGTCAATCAATCGATGGTGCGGATTCCACCCCACAACTAAAGCCATCCTGGCTGAGGGTACTGCCAGCTCAACGGGTAGTATTGCCTCGAACCCATAGACTAGTGAATAGTGTGATGTTGATGTAGAGGGTCTCTGTGCAGTCCAGTAGGCCAATAGCGCTATTGGCAGATGATCTGGCCAAGCCTTCCCATCCTCTTCTATCATTTTGCTTAATATTTTGATCAGAGTCTTGTTTGTTGCTTCAGCCTGCCCATTCCCCGTAGGATAGTATGGTGACAACTTGTGATGCTTGATCTGGCAGGAGTCGAGCAACTTTTGAACCTATTTGTTGACAAAAGGCGTGCCATTATCTGATAATATAACTTGGGGGACTCCAAATCTGCATATGATATGTTCCCTAATGAAATTTGCCACTGCGTCCACCACAACCTTTTTCATCAGTATTGCTTCAACCAATTTGGTGAACACTTCAGTGGCTGCGGGTATCCATTGATGCCCCCTCACCTAAGGGTGTATTGGTCCGATGAGATCCATGGGCCATGTGTGAAAGGGCCATGGAGTCCTTAAACTGTGTAGGTCTACTACTGGGGCATGTATCATATCTCCATGCTTCTGGCAGGCCTGACACTTTTTGACATGTTTCCTTCCATCCGCTTACATAGTCGGCCAATAGTATCCTAAGTGTAGCAGTTCTTCATATAACCGAGTTGCTCCCTGGTGCTCTCCTAAGTGGGCAGCTTCCAGTAGCTCGTCTATCTACTCGTATGCTACGCATCGCAGTGGGTTACCCTTCATACTTCTTTGAAATAGTTGATCATGCTCGATGAAGAATTTTGTCGATTATTTCTTGACCCGAGTTGCTGCTATTGGGTCTGCGGGAGTATCCTTCCTTGCAAATACTCTAAGTATTGGGTTCTCTAATCGATTATTGCTTCGTTGAGTGAGCATTCCTCCTCAATGGTTGCAGCCTGGTAGCGCAGACACTCCCTTTGCAGTTGAGTAGCATCCCTTGACATCTCTGGCCAGTAGTTCCCTTACCTCTGAATTATCCTGTATAGGCTCACGTTGGCCTCCCCACAAGTCTGCTCATGAATGTGGTGTAGCTTCAGTCTAGCTTCCTCCTTGTTTAAGCATCGAGATAGCAGTCTTCCTATTGTTCGGTAATAGAGTTCCCCCTCAATCAATATGAACCGGGCCAATTCGACCATAGGGACTGTCCCCTAGCTAGTATGTAGCTGAGTGACAATGGGGGATAGCCAATCTTCCTCCGGTTGGCTTGGGTACAACCCTAAGAGGGTGGCCGGCTCATGTTTTCTTCTCACAGTAATAGTCGTCGGATCCTCTGACAATGGCAGTTTTGCCCCCAGCTTGGCTAATGCATCGGGTAGCTTATTGGCTGACCTTGGTACATGCTCGAACCTTACCTCCTTGATCTTTTCGAATTGCTTCTATACCATCGTTCTGTATGTCGCCTAGGAATGCACAAAAAATCAAAAAAATCGATAATCTGGTCCAGTCCGGTCCGATCCGTACGGTTCGGTCTGATTTTTATTTGTCATGGTTCGGTTCCAGATTAAAAATTTTAAAATCCGTTCTGAATTGTCCAGTTTTTGGTTCTGGATTAATCTCACGGTTCCAAATCGGACCGGACTGGTTCTACTTAATATTAAATTTTTTTAATATATATATATTGATGATTTGAGCCGTTTATTTTATTGTTTTTAATTTATATATTATTACTGTAAAAAATTAAATTGATCGGATGTCGTTTATTGGCTTAACAAATCACATTTATGTTAATAAAATAAAATTGTGATGTCTATTTTATTATCACAAATGTGATTTATTTTGGTAGTTATAGATATCCGATTAATTTAATTTTTTATAATAGTAATATATAAATTAAGAATAATAAAATAAACGATTTAGATCATGAAAATATATTTATTTTGGTTGGAACCGTTAACCGAATTGTGTCCGATCCGTTGTCATGGATTGGTTCTGGTCTGGTTCTGTTAATTGAACGGTTCGGACACGGTTCCCAAAAATATGGAACCGTTATGAACGGTCCAGTTCTTGGTTTTTTGAAAAATCGGTCCAATCCGGACCGTGTGCACCCTTAATGTCGCCAAGGCAGCTTCTTTCAGCCCAAACTCTCCTGTCGACTGCCTCACCACTAGACTGGAATCTCGTAAAATATTTAACCGCTTAACTCCCATTTGCTCTGCTGCTAGTAGTCCCATGATGAGTGCATCGTACTCAGTCTCATTATTTGAGTAGTTAAATTGAAGTTTGTAGGCCAATTCGATCCTCCTGTTGGACTCATAATGAGTAAGAACTGCTCTGGCTCCTCCTGTACCCCCTCTTGCGGTGCCGTTGAACTGTAGGACCCACCATTCATTAGACCTTTCTGTGAACACAGTGTTACACACGTCTCCTGGTAGCTCCTTGCTTATTAGCTCGATGGCTTGCTTGGGAAATTGTGCGAGTAGTTTGGCTAGATCTTGGCACTTGATTGCTTGGGGTACCGTGCACATTATATCGAACTCGGCTAAAGCTAACATCCACATAGCTGCTCGTCCTGTCAATGCCGGCTTGTTGAGTAGGAATCTGATGGGGTTGCATTTGGTTACCACCTCGATCTGGTGGGCTAAGAAGTAGTGTCTCAATTTTTGTGCTGTGAACACCAGAGCCAGGTAGTGTCTTTCGAAAGGGGTGTATCGGTCCCCTCGACTTTCTACTGATATAGTATACCGGTCGTTTGGCTTCTTTGACTTCTTGTACTAGTAGGGCTCTAATAGATTTCGTCGTGGACGAAGATATAGTATTAGCGGTTTCCCAGGCTACAGTGCGATCATGGTCAGAGGGGAAGTTAAAGCTTTCTCGACTCTGTCGAAAGCCTACTGGTGTTCTTCCGTCTATTCGAACATTGTATTACCTCTGAGTAGCTCAGAAAAGGGAAAAATTATCTCTGCCAACGCTGGGATAAAGTGAAGTAAGAGATCTTTTCCAAGAATCCTTTTAATGATTTATGGGACCACTGGGGAGGCATCCCCATAATGGACTTGATCTTTTCGCTGTCTGCTTCTATTCCATGTTTGTGGACCAGGAATCCCAAAAACTTTCCTGCTATTACCCCGAATGTGCACTTGAGGAGACTCATCCTCATTTTAAACTTTCTGCACCTCTTGAACACTGTCTCTAGGTCAGTTACGGGATCTTGTTGTTTCCTTGACTTCACCACTAGGTCATCCACATAGTCTTCCACTGTCTGGTGCAACATATCATGGAATACTGCCACCATTGCTCGCTGATATGTTGCGCCAGCATTTTTTTAACCCGAACGGCATGACAGTATAGTAGAAGTTTCCTACCGATGTGCGAAAAAGGTATTTTCTCTGCATCGCCTGGTGCCATTCTGATCTGATTATAACCATCGAACCCATCCATAAAAGAGAACATCTCATGGCTTGAGGTGGCATTAACCAACGTGTCAATATGTGGGAGAGGGGACTCATCTTTTGGGCACGCTTTATTCAAATCTCTGAAGTCGACACCTATCTTGATTTATCCATTCTTCTTCTTCACTGGCACGATGTTTGCTAGCCAGGTTGGGTACTGTATGGGTTTTATGAACTTGGCTTTCTAAAACTTATTGATTTCCTCTTTGATCTTGCCCTATAGGTCAAGATGGTACTTTCAAGGTGCTTGCTTTACTAGTCGAGCATCTAGAAGTACATCCAGATGGTGTGTTACTAATTCTTTGTTTAACCCTGGTATCTCCATATAGTTCCATACAAACACATCGAAATATTGCCTCAACAACTCAATTAGGCTCTATTTAAACCTCATTGCTAACGTTTTGTTGATGTACACTGGCTTTGGCGATTGACCATCTGTGCCCAAGTTGGCCTTCTCTTGTGGCTCTTGTTGGGGTCGTGGGCCGTCCTGTATGCAGTCGGGTGCCGATTGTGATAGGGCAATTCCTGTGGTGTCAAGGTTAGTTGCCTGTGAGGTGGCGACTAACCCTACGCACCTTCACAAATAATATACCAGCTTTCCTCCTTTTCTGACTTTCACAAGCTTTGTCAGTTGTTTTGACTTGGGTTCCCTTATCTTACTGGTTGATCCCATCTCCATTCTTCCTTTGTTAAAGTCTCCCCACTTCGGTATCTTCACTGATCTCGCCTTATCATTTATTGACTTGCTTTTTGACAGCTCGTCAAAGAAAACAGTGTCTGCTAGATGAGCTTTCCTGAAGTGGAACGGTTTCCTCGTGGCCCCCATGGTAACTTCCTTCCCTTACCAACAGAACTTTACACACTGGTGGTAACTAGAGGGCACAACACCATACCTATGCATCCAAGATCTCCCTAGGATGACATGGTAGCTTGTGTCCGCGTCGATGATATGGAACTTAACAGGCATGTAGATTTCATGCAGCTCGAGGTTTACCGTAATATAGCCTTGGATTTTCTTCCTCTCTCCACCAAACCCAGTCACAGTTATAGGTTGGAAGACTATCTTGTCCTCTGAAATTCCTATTCTTTCGAAAGTGTTTTTGGGCATGATGTCAATTGAGGCCCCACTATCTAGAAATATGCGCCTAAACGATACTCCATTTATAACACTAGTAATGTATAAAGGCCGATTATGAGGGAAGGGGTACCTTTTGTCGCAATCGGTAAACACTATTGCATTTGAGGAGTTGGTGGCTGCCTTTTGAAGTACTCCCTCTGAAGCCATGCAACTTGAGTCATTGGCCTCTACTACGTGCATGATTGCCTCGATCGCCTCCCTTCGTGTCTTTGCCGTGAGTCCAAGCTGGTTGTATAACTGCTTAAATTTGGATGATTCCTGCACGGCTTCAATTGGATCATGCATACCCCTATAGTCTGCTACTTCTTGTATCTCGTCATCTCCTGTTATCATATTAACCTCCCTGTCATGCTCGGGAAATGGTCTCTTTTTGATGTCGTTGTCCTCTTCATCTGTGAACCTTAACTGCTTCTCAACAATCTTCCTTTTGAAAATCCCTATCCACTCTTTGACCAGCTTCTTTACCATCTCGATACTGCAAGGGTATAATGGTGCATCATTGTCTCACCATCTTTTGTTTCGATCGTCTCCCCTTCCTTTTTTTCTCTTTGACCCACCAGAAGCTGTATAAGCCTGAGCCTTGTCATTGCGGAAGGGCACCCGGCTTAGTAAGCGGCTTGATTGTATTACGGAGGTTCCGAGCTGCTTTGATTAAAGTTGAGAATGTGTGTAGATTGAGGTTGACGAGATGTGCTCTGTACTCCCTGTAAACATCCAAATCTGATCAAGCCAAATCTTAGGCACCTGTCTCGAATGCGCACTAATAACAAAAGTATGAGAATCATGCTCAAAGATACTCCCAAGTAAGCAAAATCACGAATATGGCTCAAAACCCAAGAAAAAATCCTAAAAACCTTTAGGCTGTGACATTTATTACACGGCTGTAACCTTTTTGCAAACCCTAAACCAAGCCATGACTTTCATTGTCATAGACGCCGCTTGTTTATCTCTCCGTTTCATACATTTACAGTCGTTTTTAATTCGTTTTGACGCTCACAAACACACTGAGCACGTCAAAAGTTTTCTAAGGTTCTAGAACATGACGATCGCAACCTTCTTATGTCACGGCCGTATGTTTTGTTAGACCTATAGTCACGGCTATGCACTTTTTATAAGGGCTGATACATTTATGCCTCATTTACTCACGGCCGCAACATCATTTTGTTATGGCCATGACATTGTTTTCAAGGCTAAAAACATAAAAACTCCTTTTAAAACTCTCTGATGTTTATTTATTTTAAGGTTTTATCTCCTTTTGTTACTCTGTTTAACATCTTTTCTTTTTTATACCCTAGTTTATCTTCCTGTTGAGTAACGAATGGTATATCTAGCCTAGATCTAATGGGTCATGATATTCATTCTGTATGTTCTGTAGTTATAAAGACAAGACGGCTGCGACCTTTCAATGTCACGGATGAGTGTTTTGTTAAACCTATAGTAACGGCCGTGAGCTTTCTACGCTTAGCCGACACTTTTCTGTCATTATTTCTCACGGCTGCAACATCATGTTGTCACAACTGTGATATTCTTATAAGGCTAAAAGCATGAAAACCATTTAAAAACTTTTTGTTATCCCTTTATCTTTAAGGTCTTTCCTCTCTTTATTTTGTTTTGCACATTCTGTATCATAGTCCATGTTCTTGATGGGAAATGGATGGTAGATCTGGCCTAAATTAAATAGGTCATGGTCTCCATTCTGTATACCCCATTTCTCTTTATTTTGTAGATCTACGAACATGACGGCCACATATTTTTCTTCATTTTTGTTATAGCCGCCATATTCTTTTGCTACGGCTATGAGGTTTTATGAGATTAGTGACATGAAAATGTGTTTTAAGTATTTTATTGTTCATCTTGATATTCTGCGTATCTGGTTAAGAGTTATTGCTTGTATAGAGGATGAAGGATGGTGGATCAAACCTAGAACAAATAGGTTATGGTCTCTGTCTTGTCTATCCTATTTATATGAGCCTGTTTTAAGCCTTATGCAATGTATATACCCTTTTTGTACCCTTAAAAACCATGTCTGTGACTTTTATTTGTCACTTCCGTGAGCTTTTTCATTCTGTTCTTCGCGATAATTTTATATTTGTCACGGTCGCAACATTTGTTGCTACGGCCGCGAGTTTGCTGCATGTCCAGTAGCTTAAATATGATGTTTTAACCTCTTCTGTTTATTTTGTACAACCTGTTTATAGCATGTTAGGGGCAAAAACATTATTGCATGACCCTTAGAACTTTATTTGATTGTTTTATCGCTTATTCGCATGTTTTTGGCTTTGCTTTGCTCAAACGATATGTGTGGTATATCTAAAAATAATAACCAAGTTGCATGACCCTAGGATCGTAGTTAGGTTTTTGTTTCGTTGCTTGCTTTTATTTAAACTCTCTTTAACCTCCCGTTCTGTATATGTTACATTTAAAAAGTTTACAACAAGAATCAATATTGACAAAGTAGAGGCCAACCTTACGGTTAGGCAAAAAGGGTGCCTAACACTTTCCCTTTTCGTACCTTAACCCTCGAACCCTCTTTTTCTTTAGTTACATTTTTCAAAAAACTCGCAGCCTTCTTTTTATTTTTCTTGATTTTTCTAAAAAATCTAGTGGCGACTCCATTTTTTCTAAAAAAGGATGCTCAGATATTTTGGACTTTCTTGTTTTGAAAAAAAAATAATATTTTTCTAAAAATAATAAATATTCGATGCATCTTGTCAGACCCAAAACACCCGCACTCTCGTAAAATCCCCTGAACACACATTTGTATTAGGTGAGTTTCGCTGACTGGGTCATGGCATTCAACAGCTAAGTCCTGGAATTTCTTCACATACTCGAGCAAATCATCCCCCAACTTTTGCATCTCCCTCACCAAGGTGAGTGTCGTGAACTTCTCATGACTTGGAAGAACTTTGTGTGGAACCTATTGACCATGTCTTCCCAAGTGATGATTGAGCCTGGGGGAAGGTTAACATACTAGCTATAAGGTTTATCTGTTAAGGACTTGAAGAACTCACGCAGGCAGAGTGTATGGTCCCCACTATAAGCCCCTAGTGTCTCTACGAACCTTACCACGTGTTCCCTGGCGTTTCCTTTCCTTTCGTCAAATTTTATATACTTTGGGGCCGTATATCCTTCGGGGTAAGGCACCCTTAGTAGATACAATGGATAAGGTGGCTGGATATACGGATATGGCAAGGATGGCAGCTGTCGCTTTGTTCTATCTTGTTGGAACACCGCTTGGATGTCTGTAAACGTAGCAAATTGGGCTTGCATCCCTGGTGAGAAGGGATCCGGATTGACAGAACCCTAAATCGTCATCAGGGTCACCTATGCATGAAGCATGGGTTGTTTTATAGGCTGTTATTGACCAACCAAGGTTACTTGTGGCTCTGCGGGTACTTCTTTTTCTAGTGTCATCTCAACCGGTGCTTCAACCTGGTTAGCGCTTGTTATCGCAGCTAAGAGCGAATTTGTCAGTCCTACTATTGCATTTAGAATGCTGGTTTGGCCATCTTAGATAGCTTTTAGTGCGCCTAGGAATAGGTCATCGCGGTTCCTGCGGGGATTCTCTTGCTATTTTACCCCTGGTGCGTTGTTGTGCTCGTTGCTGTTGGAATGACCTTCCGACATCGCTGCTTTTGGTGTTGTGAGTAATCCTCTCCGAGTACCGACCATTCACAAATTCACCTCCCTAGTGGAATCGCCAAATAATGTAGGGTCCTTTTGTAATAGGCAAATAATAAACAATAATGGAGAGGTGAAATATGTAAAGTAATCAGAAACACAAAATGGAGAGAGATAAGATTGGGTGAAGGAGAAGGCTAGTTGAGCATAAAGTATTGGCAGTATGAACAACGTATCAGGCTATCAAGATGTGATTCTCCCTAGAAGCACAACTATCCTTCCTATTTATAACCCTCAGGTGAGTTTTATTAGGATCAGAATAGGACTCCCTCGGAGATATAATTAGATCATGAAAAGTGATATTGAGAAATCAAGAGATTTTATCCCAAAAATTGACCAGTAAGTGTTTTACTCCAACTCAACTAGGTAAGCCATCAGGTGCCCGTGGGTACTCGACCCATTCGGGTCAAGTACCCAACTCACTTGAGTCGAGTGACTCGGGGGTCACTCGAGTGACTCGAGTGGGTGGGTCCACATGGTTAGATAAATTCTTTCCTTAACCACCAAGCCACATGTCTCCCAACGTCCTCGTGCAGGATTGTACTGCCATCGTCTTTATTGTCTCTGGGACAGTCTTTTGATTCTTAGAGAAATCTATAATTATATAGTCTATGCTATACCTTGGTTGTTTAGTCTGTGCTGAGCCACATAGTTGGCGCTATGTTATAGTAATTTGTGTAGTCAAAGCTGCACAATCTATGCTGTCTTCACGACCTGTGTCGTGGTAATAATACTGTGACACCCAATTTCCCGGACATGTCAGGACATATGTAACTATAAATAAGGAACATATTCTAGCCGAATGTTCATAAATACATAAGATAACTATTACATCATTAACGGTTCAGAGATTGTTCAAAATACTTAATAAGTACAATCATCTAGAAAACTTAGCAAAAGTTACATCATGTTCGTGGAAAACTTGAACAAAAGATCAAAAAGAGACGTCCTACATCTTCAAACTGCGTCGTTGGGGTCGGCCTGCTCCTGCCGCTCTCCCTCTTCTGAAAATTCTTCCCCTTTAATGAACCCACTTTCCTCAAAGGGTCCCTCTTCGTCACCTGTGGCATAAATGCCATGAGCCGGAGCCCAGAAGCAAATTTTCTAAACCGTCTAACAAACTCACGACAAGATATTCTATAATACATATTGTATAACACCCAATGCGAAGTTACAGGCTATTTATCATTTTCAACAGGATGAACATTTATAAGAACAAAAGAATGAGCGTGTCATGCAAATGAATGCAATGTAGATGCCCAATCCCCAAGTACTTCCAGAACAATATCATGAATTCCACGCCGAAAATTATAGAGTAGACTTGATGGCTTTGCTCACGTAACCTATCCTAGCCTCGTTGCGAAAGGTAAACACTCGCCTTGGCTACATGCCTCAACCGTTTTACTCAATGGCAAC
>JAULJZ010092057.1:0-12235 GCA_032270985.1 Heliamphora pulchella
TGAAACTTGTGTTTTCGAAACCCTAAACTTGAGTTTGGTGATAATAAAGGTTTGCTCTTGGGTTTGTGAGAGATTTACCATGTCTCTATCTTGATATTGTTCCTTCATGTGGCTGGAGTAAGAAATGAGAGATTAGGGTTTGAGTTTTGGGATACAACCACGAAAATTGAGGGTTTTGGGTTTAAATGATTGGTATGATGAAATTGACACGATTAACGGTTAAATTAGGGGTTATTATAGCCTACTGTGAATTTAATTCCATAAATCTATGTAATACATGTTGATGTCAAGCCAAATGTGTGGGTGCTGTTGAATAAAATCAATGAAGATGGTTAATTCGGGTTTTAGTCCTAAAATAGTGGATATGTGAATAATAGAAATGTATTTGATATGGGTTGGGCGAGAGGAACCCTTGGGGTTGGACTCACGCGTGTGTATTATGGTTTGATATATATATATATATAAAGGGCCGATTTGGGATCCAAGGGATCATTTAAGGTTGGGCACGAGTTGCTCCACGATGAAAGATCGAAAAACTGCGCAGATTGGGTTCTCTGTCCGTTGGCTAGTGAACCGACAAAGGACGTTAGTCGTGTCGGGGTATAGAACGTCTCGTTACTCCATAGGGCCTGTGTGGCCGGGTTGGTTGTAAGGTTACGCGGGTCTATACGCTCGTCTGGCGTTGGCACCTGAGTTTGTTAACCACGAGTTAGTGAAATACAAGAAATGTCAACTGTGTGTGTGTAAGCGTGTGTGATAACTTATCGGGTTGGTAAAACCATAATTTGAGAATTAAAGATGTTAAATGTGTTGGGTTGATTGAGAACAATAAACTTGTTGGGTTAATCAAGAATGGTAAGAGGGTTAAATTCCTAAACATCAAGGAGTCTAGTATGACAACTCGTTTTATACAAACCCAGTTATGCATGGGAAATTTACTTTGGAATGAAAGATATGAATTCTATTAAACTTATGTGTTGCATAACCATCTTCGCTTGTCATGCATAAATTCAATGTTAGTCTTGTTCCTACGAGTTTCGGCTCATACTGTTTAACAACATTTTAGGTGATAGCGGAAAGAAGGCCGTGGAGTAAGACCAGTGGTTGATGGCTTTTTGGAAAGTTAATAGGAATACATTATTTTCTTAAATAGTCAATTTTTGAGAAATGAGAGTGTAAAGATGTATTTCCTTCTTTTGAATATTTGGATTATTGTAATTATGAACTAGAATATCGTGTTGTAAGACCTTGGCGTCATATGTTCATGTGATGCGTGCATGTGAGGACACACCTTTTTAGTTGGGTTGAGTACTTTGATCCCTCTATGAATGATTTTTTTTGGCAGCAATGTTTGGCTTATGATGAAGAATGATTTTATTCTCTCCGAACATGTTTGGAAAATCAATCATTTGAATCTTGTTTCCAAAAACATTAGATGTTTTTCACAGTTTTTGGGTAAAAACACTCAGGTGTGTCACCGCTTGAGCGGCGAGGTGTCCGCTCGAGCGGTTTTCGCTGGGTTTCAATATTAAAAATTGTTTTAAATCAAGTTTCTCATAAATGGATTTTTAGCCATAAATGGGTTGTTTAAAGGCATAATTTTCAAGGAAAAGGGTTTTCATACCAGTTTGGTTTCAAAAACATATTCGAATTATATTAAAACGGGACCGAGGCGTTACAAATAATATCAGAGCGTTAGGTTCTAATACCTAGGAATCGTGGGGGAAGTTGATCCATTATGTAAGAGTTTGCATTGATGTGTGACATTCATGACTTGTTATGCTAGCATAAAGCATCTTGAGTATAATTTGACATTTGCATGCTAAGTGGTGTTTGGGTAGGGAGGTTGGACTTTTAGGATGATATGTTTGGCCTTTGGGCAGCCGGTCGACTGGTTTGGGGTTCGAGTTAGAAAGGTGTTTGGCCGACGTTTGTTCTAACTAGAAATTTGAACAAGTTAGCTGGATTGATGTGTCATTCCAATTAGTCTCCCTCGTTATCTGTTGCATAAGGTGTATTAATATGATGATTAGGGCAAAGTGATGTTTTGTTGAAGAGTGAAGTCATCTATGAGAGATGGGTTTTCGTGGGCTTGTATTGATACCTCTCCTTGTTCTTTCTTATTCGTAGAGAGATGATGCCGAGACGTGGTAGGGGCCGAGGTCGTGCATTTGCCCAAGTTTCGGAAGAGGGGGATGATCATGCCCTGCAGGAACAAGTGGCTGGTGTTGATGTTGTTCAAGAAATGCTTGCAACGATGTGAGCAATGGCTGAGGCGACTAGGGCTGGAGTGAGGGCTCCTGAGCCAAGGGCCTCCGTAGCAATGAGGGAATTTCGGCGGTTGGATCCTCCAACTTTCTTTAGGGAGCCGGACCCTAAAGTTGCTACTGAGTAGTTGGAGGTAACTACGACGATTTTGGATACCCTAGAGATCAAGAAGATGCAAGAGAGTAGTGAAAGTTTGCTAAGACCACCGTAGATGGCACGTGGACAACCTTTACTAGGGTCTTTTTGGAAAAGTATTTTTTGGGTTCTTCACGGGATGTGTATCGGGAGGAGTTCCTTTCTCTTGTTCAAGGGAATCTTACCGTGGTCCAGTATGAGGCCAAATTAGTGAATTTGTCGCGGTTCGCACCCGAGATGGTGTCAACGGAGGAGTTGCGCACTAAGAGGTTTGAAAGAGGTCTTCGACCTTCGATCAAGGACAGAATTGCAGCATTGGGCTTCCGAGTTTACACTGAGGTTGTGGAAGCCGCAATCTGAGTAGAGAATGTAATGGAAAAGAGCCGCAAAATAAGGGAGAGTAAGTCACATCAAGGGATTTCTGGTATTCAGTCTGAAGGACGTCAGGTGAAGAGGCAGAAATCAGGGGAATCGAGTTCTTATCCCACAGGATCGCAGTTTCAGCCACGATCGGCACCCGTACCGTCTATGGGTTCATCCGGACATTCTGAACGTCGAGAGTTAGTATGTTATGCGTGCAGACAGCTGGGACACCGTGCAAAGGTTTGTCAGCTGAAAGGACGGCCGCCACAAAATCAGGCTCAGGGGACGACCCTACCTTCATGTTTTCAATGTGGTCAAATGTGTCACATCCAACGAGATTGCCCTCAGGGAGGGAATGTTCAAGGTGCTATAGGAGCACATTAGGTACAGCCATCGCAGGGACGACGGGATTATGGCCAACCGCAGCAACAGTCGAGGGCATAGTCAGTGAGGACAGTAGGAGGAGCTACCTCAGCTCAGTCAGTGAGGCAGCCAGGAGCCAGGAGCAGTGGGGGACTGACTCAAGGAAACTAGGGGCGCGTGTATGCTCTTGTGGAGCCCAGTACATCGATGGCACCTGTCGTACCAGATACCGCAGCTAGTTCTTCGATCATACGAGGTACTTTCTTAGTGTACCGTTCCTGGGCCAGTAGTCTTGTTGATACCGGAGCATCGCATTCTTTCATTTCATTCGCATTTGTACCTGCATTGGGATTAGAAGTAGATGTGTTGGACAATGCTTTATGTGTTAAGACACCGTTGGGTGAGATCGGCGTGTTGAGACATGTTTATAGAGCTTGTGAGATGGAGATGGCCAACCATCGCTTGGTGTTTGATTTTATTGTGATCGATATGTTCTCATTTGATGTTATCTTAGGAATGGATTGGTTGACGACCTTTCGCGCCTACATTGATTGTAACCGGTGACGAGTGTTTGTTTGCACTCTAGAGGGAGATTTTTTTTATTTTGTGGGTGACCGAGACAGTGGTTTAGCACCTAGACCTCTTGGTTCACGGGGCCGTGATAGCCTCAATCTCTTTTTCTCTGTCCTATCTGTAGGTGAGACTGGTTCCACTCAGGGAGAACTTCCTCCCGTTATCTGTGAGTTTTCAGACGTGTTTCTGAGCGAGTTGGTTGAGCATCCACCATGGCGAGAGGTTGAGCTTGTTGGAGGCAATACTGCCAAGATCATTATTTTTTAATACGATTTTCGGTACAAAATTAACTAGACGGACAAACGCCCGAAACAAGCTCCAGATAAAACTTTTGATGAAGAACGATCAAAATAAATCCCGTGCAACCAAATTTAATTTAGAAGAATATCATTTGTCGATCTAATCTTCAACTATGATTTGATTCCGAGTTGAAGCTCCTATCAGATCTTCTACTGTATTCCCTTACGCGATCCTCGAACGTAGTGTGGGCTACGATTTTTCGAGAACTCGTACCGACAGAACCCCGATATAATTAAGTCTTGAAAGACAAAAATAATATAATAATAATAATGATATATGAGATATCTGATATGTGATCTATCAAATCTATCAATTTCAAACTAGTTCAGCCTACCCGCGTATATATAGGGCTACAGTAGGGATCTGGGGTAGTAATTATGAATTAGACTTCTAGTGGAACACAAACATATACCAGTGGTTTTTGCAATTAAAGAAAGACGCATAGCGGTATCTGCAATTATTGAAAACGAGCAGCGATTTCTGTAATTTTCATAAAACACTGAATTACAGTTCACATCACTAAAGAACTATAATTGCACTCTGACCCATAGTCTCAAGACCTTCTTGTATTGAGCTCCTGTTATTAAATACTTATAATTTCTCCCCACGTTAAGATTCTCGATACCCGACAATTAAATTTAATTACTGACAATTTAATTTAATCGGTATCTTGATATTTCTTAAACCCTTTCGCTTAACTTATTTAACCGCCGGATAATTAAATCCACCTCTAGGGTTTGGCCCGGTCAAAACTTATAAGCATCCATAGGGGGGACGTGGATTCCGTCAATAATTAATATTTTTCATATAAATAATACCGCTATCTAACTCATCGGGAATATAGACCCATATAAAATCGCACCCTCTAATGAGTCAAAATAACGAATATTAAATATACGCAAATCAATAATTATTTCAGAATTAAGAGGATAAGCACTATTTATAATAATCTTGGGGTGTGAATTAATTTATATGGTCAGTAGTCAGTACAAAATTAATTACCCTAAATGTCTAGTTTAATACACACAAAGTGTATTGGCACAGAGAGTCGGAACAATAGACGACGCTATTATATGTTCCCATAACTAAGATAGGCCTACTAAAACTCTGTGCCATAGTCGTACTGATGGTATGTCTATTTTCATATAAACTGTGAACATAAAACTTATATTCTGCAATAATCTAAAATCTGATATTCTGTGTACAAGCCGTACTTTACACACTAGATTAAATACTATACAGAATATCGGACATCCATGCGTATCATTAAGGAATTGATACACATACATTGCTCATATAGATTCTCATAAAATAGAAAATTAATTTTATTAAAATAAAATTAAATACTAAAAACATATATTTTAGTATACCAACCCCAGCAATCTCCTACTTATACTCAAAACTAAGCTGCCATACATCTGACTCCCATGCCCTCTACATGACTATCAAAAGTCTTAGCCGGTAAGCTCTTTGTGAAGATCAGCAAGGTTGTCTCCTGATATAAGTTCTATGTATCACTGGAAATTTGAGTCTGTGTACCCCAAAAGGTAATAGACTATCTGCTTGGTAAATTAACATATAATCTTTAGTCCTTTTCAGGTACTTGATTATATATTCTTTACCGCAGTATAATGCTCCTGCCCTAGGTTAGACTGATATCTACTAACCATGCCAACGGCAAAGCAGATGTTGGGTCTAGTGCAAAGCATAGCATATATGAGGCTTTCTACGGCCGAAGCATAAAGAACTGCCTTTATCTTCTCTATCTCATCAGGTGTCTTAGGACACTAATCCTTGGATAGAGTGATTCCATGCCTGAAAGGGAGAAACCCTTTCTTGGAATCCTGCATGCTAAAACGAGCATGGATATCATCGATATACTTTACTTGTGATAAGCCCAACATCATTTGTTTCCGATCTCGCATAAGCTTGATCCCAAGGATGTGACTGGCTTCTCCAAAGTTCTTCATATCGAACTGCCCAGATAACCATACTTTAACCGTAAATAATGCCCCCACATCGTTTTCGATGAGTAAGATATCGTCTACATAAAGTACGAAGAAGATCACCACGCTTTTGTCACGCTTCTTGTACACACAGGACTCATCCGAACTTTGATCAAAATCATAAGATTTAATAGCTTGATCAAACCGAGTGTTCCAAGACCTTGATGCCTGCTTAAGTCCATAAATAGATCTCTTATGTTTACACAACATGTATTCCTGGTCCTTTGCAATGAATCCATCTGGTTATATCATATAGATACACTCGTCAAGACTTCCGTTAAGGAAAGTTGCCTTAACATCCATTTTCTAGATTTCGTAATCGAAATGTGCGGCAATGGATAAGAGAATCCAGATAGACTTAAACATGGCTACCAGCGAAAAGGTTTTCTCATAGTCGATCCCTTCTTTCTAAGTGAACCCTTTAGCAACAAGCATAGCTTTGAAGGTTTTAACCTTCACGTCTGCTCCTCTCTTCTTCTTGTAGATCCACTTGCATCCAATGGATTTTATCCCTTTGGGTAGTTCTACAAGATCCCAAACCTGATTGGATTACATAGATTCTATCTCTGAATTCATAACCCTTTGCCAAAGATCTGCATCTTTTTCGTGTTTAAATGTGTAACAAATAAAATTTAATAAATGCACAGTTTTTTCTCTAGTTTTTAAGCTAAGGTAGTGATTAAAGGCATTTATTGATTTTATTTTTCGTTTCACATTTTTTGAAAAATAATAATTTATTTTGATTAAATATTTTTTCATTTAATTAATTCAAAAATTGAAATTAATTCTCACATTTTTTTCAAGATATCTGATTTTTAAAAAAAATCATCTTAAACGTGATATTTTGTAAAAAATAAAAATTTAAAGTTTTTCTATTTAATTAAAATTAATTAAAAAAATTTTAATTTTATTTTTCATTACAAAATTTTTTAATTAAAACCGAATATTCGAATTAATTAAATTAACAGGATAAATAAAATTAATAATTATCATCCACGCAATTAAAATAAATTAAATGTACGATAAATATAAATTCTGATTTTATAATCTATTTGAAACTCTAAAGAGTTTCAGTCTTCTGTTTTAAAAGATAAGCTGCAAGTCTTTCAGTTGCTGCAGAATTCCATACTGGATAATTCCAAATCCCATGCATCACTATTTGCATAGGAAATCGACACTACTGATGCGTTGCAAAACAATCTGGAAAAACAGCGCTATAGTGTTTTGTGCTAAACAACTGCTGTTAGCTTTTGGGAATTACTTGCTTGGATTGGATTCTGCTACCTTAATCCCAATCATGGATCAATGACTCATGGTGATGCATGGTTATTCATGGAGAATATCCAAAGTGGGATCCACGTGGGGTTTGATTAGGAAACCACAGGATTGCGTTTGGAAGAGAGAAAAATCGCTTCACCAAACAATCACAGAAAAAACCGCTGCACCAAACAGTGCGTTTGCTGCTCCAAAACAGCCACTATTGGGGCGCTACTTGAAAATTGCCGAACTGTTTGGGAATTGTTTCTTTTCTTGTGCCGGTGCAGTGTTGCTGAAAACTGTTGTGGCACCTTTTGTCGCCACCGCTTGTGATATTTTTCCTTTTTTTTTATTTAATCCAAAAAAAACTATTTGAAGAACGGTGGCTTATCTTCGACACCTATTCTTATTTTTTTTCTTTCTAATAAACTAGAAAAAAACTTAAAGAACATAAAATTTTTTTACATCGAAACCTATGTCTCGTTGTGGTGTTGGGATTTTAGAATTTTGAAAAATGCTCAAAAATAAGAGATTTCAAAAATGTTTAGAAAATATTTTAACATCTTGAAAATCAAATTTTAAAAACTTATTTTTGCTAAAAATGGAGTCGCCACTTAGTTTTTGAAAAAAACTAAGTAAAACAATAATAGCTACTGATCTTGAAAATGTTAACCAGAGAAAAAGGGTTCGAGGGTTAAGGTACGAATCGAAAAAGGTATTAGGCACCCCGTTCGCCCAACGATAAGGTTAGCATCTACTAATCGTCATTGGTTTTTTAATAAAATTTCTTAAATACATGCAAATAAAGAAAATAAATACAAAGAAAAAACATCTAAAATCAATTATGAAAAACATATAATATATGTACATAGCACTCTAAATCAAAACAAATAAAGAGATGAAATCATAAATCCTATGCCATGCAATTTCTAACTGAATGATACATGAAATACTCCCACATGTAATTTCATCAAAATAATCTAAACTAGCATGGTTCAAATTAAAATAGCATAAATATGCTAAAAGATGCTTAAAATTGCTTAAACATAGTTTGCCACAAGAGATAAACTAAATTATTTTAAAATATGCTTTCAAGTAAAGAAACTAAAACATGCATTAATATTAATATGATAAATTAGTAAAACAAATATAAAATATAAAATAAAAGATGTATAAAAAGAATCCTAAAAGAAAGTTACAAAAGAAGCTTATGATAAAATGAAAAGAGATTAGAAAAAAAATAAAATATTAACAAAAGGAAATTTGACTATTTATATTTGAAACAAAAACGAAAGAAAAAAAAATTATATTTAAGAAATAAAAATTAAACTAAAGACCTTTTTATGATTTTTTAAGTTTAATGAAATAAAAGAAAAAGAAAAGAAAAAGGAAAGACAAAATAAATATTAAAAGAAAATAAAGTCCTAAAAAGAAAAAAAAATGAAACTTTATAAGAAAATATTAGGAGAAAAGAAATGCTAAATGGAATTTTATACGAAAATTAAAGCTAATAATAAAATAAAAAAAATTAAAATGCTACATTATAAGAAGAATAAAACTAATGATAAAGAATAAAAGAGAAGTAAAATAAATGCTATGGAAGAAAATTGCACTACTATTGAAAGAAAAGAAATAAGAGCTAGAAAAAGAATATCATGCTAAAAAAAATAAAATTGAACACTAAATTAAAGTTACAAGAAAAGAAAAAAAAAGTGAAATAGGATATTAATAAAATAAATTAAACTAACTAAAGAAAGAGAAAAGAAAATTAAGTGTTAGGATATTAAATTAATATAAAAAGAAAGAAAAAAAAAAATAATTTACTAAAATTTAAATGGATGTAATATTGATAATTACAACTATTTTTATGTAGATACTTGAATTATTGCAATAACGACATTATTAGTCGTATCGCTAATTTATGTTAGCACTATTTGACAATGTTCAAATACTAATATAAGTAAGAAAATAAGCAAATACGCTAGAATTTGAATTCAAATATAACTAAAGCAACTATGAGCAATGTAAGAGCATAATTGGAATAAAATGATCAAAATAACCCAACCACTCCAAAGAGGTAGAAAAATGGAGCTAGAAAGGCCGGTGATCCAAACGAGTTACCTAAATCGCTGGAGAATCTTCAAGTCGGAAATGTGCTTTAATGGGCCAATCATCGGGTGGTGATCCAAGCAAGACTTCAATGTAGGCGTCGGAGGTTCGGATCTCGGTATTTCGGCAGGATTTCGGCGTCAGAGCTTGGAATTGCTCAGCAACTCGGCAGAACATCTCTCACTAACCCTCCCACTCAAACTCTGTCTTTGAAAATGTACTAGAGGTACGGTATTTATAGAGTTCATCAACCAATGAGATGTTGGCACATTTTGGAACATGTCAGGCTATTCGGAATTGGCGGTCTCCATATTGGACATGGCGGTCGCTGTGTTGAAAGAAAGTTCCAAAGGATTCTATTGGCGGTCGCCATAATGTAAGTTGGCGGTTGCCAGGTTTAAGGCGGCGGTCGCCACTTTTGGCTAGAGTTTTCAAGAGGTTCTATTGGTGGTCGCCACCATGACCATGGCGGTCGCCTTACTTGAACAACAAGTTTCGAAGGTTTGATAAAATTTCTTTGGTTTGAAGGTTCCGGGTTCAAATACCAAGCTTGAATCACTTCTCGATGATCGAACTAAGACACCATTCTAATTGTTTTCATCATCGGATTCGCCTAAGGATAGGCGGGGTCAAATTGGGGTGTCTACAGTTGCCCCTCTTTGATATAACTTGCATAGCAATTCATGACGTAAGTTAGATCAAAGATCCAGAGACAACAGCAATTTGACTGAGTCGTCAATCTTTGGTTACAAGCACACGAGCATATATATGATATTGGTCGTACTTGAATTTTCATCGAGCTACCTACGTACCCCTTTGCTATGGATCAGACCAAAACGTAGTTCTTGGAACAAAATGCAGAGATGTGAAATAAGAAACATGGTGCAAATGCTAACACGATGTAGATGCTTACACGATGCAGATGCTAGTGTGATCGAACAAATTCCAAAAGATCGAGTTAAGATCTAAAGGGAAGCACAAATAAGTCAAAGATCGAGTTAAGATCTAAGAACTTGACTAGGGATAAAATAATTAAAAAGATCGAGTTAGGATCCAAGAAATTATCTTAACTGAGAACGCAATTGATCGGTCGAGTTAAGACTTCACAATTTTGAGACGAAAATGGGATAAAAATAATTAAAGCCTAAGTTACGGCTTAAAATTAAATTTATCGAAAGAGTAGACCACGAATTAATAAGTCGAGTTAAAATCTAAAATTCGGGACGAAACGTGGGATAAAAATAATTAAAAGCCAAGTTACAGCTTAAAATTAAATTTATTGGAAGAGGAGACCACGAATTAATAGGTCGAGTTAAGACAAAAAATTCAGGACGAAATGTGGGATAAAAATAATTAGAAACCAAGTTACGGCTTAAAATTAAATTTACCAAGAAGAGAAAGCACGCACAAGTATATATATATATATATATATATATATATATATATATATTTTGGAAAACATCCAAGATTTTTAAAATTATTCTTGAAAATGCCTCTAAAGTTAGAAAAACACTTACACAAAAACAAGAAAAATTATTTTTTAAGAGAAATTATTATTTTTTATTTTATTTATTATATATAAATATTTTGTTAAAAAATATTTTTGTAAAATAATACGCACGAAATCAATATGTATGCGCAAACAAACAGGAAATAAACATGTATACAAATAAAAGACCCCAAACAGGCCCCTAAAAACCCTAACATGACGTGACATTTGAAAACCTGGTGGTCACCAAGCCCAAACCCTTCTAACATGGCGGCCGTCGGGTAAAAACCTTTCCAACATGGCAGTCGCCATGTGTCTCTTGAGGAATCTGGCGGTCGCTACAATACAAGTTGGCGACCGTCAACTCCAAGCGCGCATATGGCCCTTGAGGCGCCCGGACCAGGCTCATTCTTCACATCTTCACTCTCTCTCCAGCTCTATGTGCTCTCAACTCTCCCTACCCTTCTCCTTGCTTTTGTGCCTTCTCTTTTCCTTTGTGAGGACTTTCTATTGTCACACGATATTCACCCTTTTGTTTGTGATTCCTTTTCTGTTCATGGCGGGCCAAGGTCATGAGGGTGATGACCTTGGGGCACAACGGGGCCCCTCTGCCACTAGGAGCTCCTCCATGGGGACTCTCGGATGCTAGAGCCACGCAGCGAAAAAAGTTTGATGAACGACGTCGTGACCGTAAAAAACGACGTTGTGCGATTTTCATGAAAAACAATAAAGTAATCTAATATTTTATGATTAAATATACCTTCAAATAACTTGAACAAGTTTCTTTGATACCGAACAACGATTCGAGACGACCCAACGATCTTCTCACATATATCCCGACGCACGCGACGATCCTGGCGAGTGGGCACCGATCCAAATTTTCATGTATTCTTGCCTTGGTTTCTTCTTACACTTATCTCCAAACGGCAAAATATGAATTGCCAAAAGGGAGAGAGAGAGCGTGGCGGCTAGGTTAGGAGAATTAAGGTTTTTGTTTTGAACCTTTTATAATAAAAAAGAATATATTATATTAAGTATATATCTCCACACTTTCTTAAAAGGATAAAAAAGAATATAAACTTAATATAAAACAAACCCATCTTCTCCCTATTATGGCCGGCCACCTAGGGAGTAATCCCTAGGTGTGCCAAATTCTAAAACTGTCCTCCAACAATTTAATTTAATTCCTGAATGTCTCCGGCAGCAAAACCGTCATTCAAATTAAATTAAATAATAACCGAAACCAATAAGAAAAATAACGGTGCGTATAATGGGCTACGTGAGGGATCACGAGGAAGTATAGGACTCGGGCTAACCGTACGAGAAAATCAGATATCCCTAACTCTGTCCCCGAGTTAGATCTTTTCTCGCA
>JAULJZ010092068.1:1776-12233 GCA_032270985.1 Heliamphora pulchella
TTTGAAGGATGTTAGGGAAAAGAGCACACAAACTTCTTCTACTTTGATGAGAAATAGTTTGATGATAGAATATTTGAAAGTTATTGAAAAAGAACAAAAATCACAAAAAAAAAGCATGATTATCTTGCACTTGTTTTAAGAAAGACACATAACGAACTTTTAACCATAAATGATGCAAATAATAAAATTGAAAATGAGAACCATTTGTGAAATAAAGTGCCACTTAAAGGTGGTAACCAAATCTTATCCAATACAAGATTTATTTTGTAGGATCCAACTCCTGTCGCTTCAAGACAGCAACCCTAATCACTTAAGATCAAAACATCCAAAACAAAATCATGTGGAGAAAAAAAAAACCAAAATGTAGCATTTGTAAGCAAATTGGGCATATAAGAACTAATTGTCTTCTGCCAAAGCAACCAAAGTAATATTATATTTTATTTTGTCTTACACCATCAGTAAATTAGTTTATGATTAGTAGATTACTTTATAAATATTGTTTTAATTTTTTTCAGGGATAATATTAATGCAAGTTCGTCATCTATAGTTTCAGATTTGACTAGAAAATCAATATATTATCATGTAATTCAAAATATTTTTGTAGATTTACCACTTGTTATTATATGTGATTGATTGCATAGTCATTTGAATTTTTTTGTATGAATTTATATTAGGAGCCGTTACAGGAAAATTTGAATTTCTCTTTTCCTTTATTTTTTTTGTCCCCAAATCTCAGGAATTGTACTTTCATGGTATGAGTTTTATAATTTATTTAATTATTTTTTCAAATTTAAAACTTTATAAAATTTCTAACATTATTATCTTACCAATTATTATTTTTTCTAAGATTTGACGAGGGCAACAAATAACCAAATATAAATAAAAATTTTTAGATGTCAACTAATATAAAGATGCTAGTAAATATGAAATTTGTCATACTGCATTGTAATTCTTGCACAATTTCTTAATTAAGGATATCGTTTTGTTGTTTGAGTTCGATTGAGAATATAATTTTTAATTTCTTTTGTGGTTAAATTTTGCACTAATTAGTAATGGTAATGGTCTATACATTTTATTTTTGGTTCTATTTGCTATCTGAATTAAAATCATGTTTTTGTTTTTGATTCTATTTAGTTACTATTTGAATTAAAATTATATTTTATTTTTGATTATATTTAATAATTGAATTAAATTTAATTTTTAACTTAAAACAGAATGAATTTCCAACTGTCCTTTTTTTTTTTTCTAATGAGTGAACAATTGGTGGTTCATCAAGTTTTCCCATTGTTAGTTCATTAATTGTTCTCACTGTTGGCTCATTAAATGTTTAAAAATTGTGTCAGGAGCTTATTGGTCATCCGTTAATTCCTATCTACATGGTACATCCTAATAGAATTCAAAGTCTTTGAAAATTGGTATAGCTTACTTATTTATTTATTTATTTACTTATTTTACTTATAAATTTATTGATTTGATATTTTTGTTTAATTTTTATTTTTTTTTGTTTTTTTTGAATTTTTGTTATATTTTGATCAAATTTTTTTACTTTTTCGACTTATCTCAATGAGAGGAGTCTAAAAAGTATAAAAATTTAACTAAATGATAAAAGAAATTCACTAAAGACGAAAAAATTAACTTCGTCAACTTAGTCAAACTTACTTATAAACAAGTTAGCCATACATGGCCATAGTATTATTGTTTCATCACACATAATAAAGATAGATACTCAAATTAGGTTATAAATTGAAACCAAAATTTCAAATAGATAGATCATATTTATTTGGGTGTGTGATACTTACCCACCCAAATAAATCTAATCGATCCATTTCAAATTCTGAGTAAAATTTTGATATTTGTTTTTCTTTTTTTTATATTAATTTCTAAGGACGGGGAATTATTGTTCCAGATATGAATGCTCGTGCTTGTTACTCTAAGTCCAAATGGCCCATTCAAGTTTGAAGTGTTATATCTGTTTTGTCTTATAATTCCATTTTAAATGAAACCAGATCCTGTGCTGTGTAATTGTGGTGCAGTGCACTCATTCAATGGCTAAAAATGAATGGTAATTTCAAAGATGAATAATAACTGTATTTTAGTGGTGTTTGGTATTACTGAAACTAATAGCTTATAAATTATAATTTGTAGTAAAAATTATGAATGTTTGGAAAAGATTAAAACTTGTAACTGAAATAGAGAAAAAAATAATTATAATTTATAGCAGAAGTTGTGGGTGTTTGAAATATATTCTAATTTAGAATTAAAATTAATAACAAAAAGTTAAAAATTGTAGCCAAAATTTTTGCCAAACACCTCCTTTTAACTCTTGGATGGTGCATTGCACAGCAGAGAAACCAAACTCATTTTAAATATTATTGATTTGGCCCTCATGTCGAGGATCAACACCCCCCCCCCCCCAATATTATGAACTTAGAAATAAAATTTAAAAAATTATTCAGAAAGTGATTTAAATAGTTAAGATTTACTTAAAGTGTGTTCTACATCCTATTTAATATGAATTTTAACCATCCAAATTACTTTTTGAGTTTTATTTCTGAATTCATAGTATTGCTGTTTCATAAAAGATTGAGGATTTAAAATGGAGTTCTAACATTTTATTAACATAAATAATCAAATTGCATAATCAATCATTGACACAAATAGGCGCAACCGGGCTCTTCAAAGTGACCAGATCAGCAAGAGTTTCAAACTGCAAAGTTTTTGATTTCTAATTAAACTCTCATGAATCGGTTACAAAACCACTTGTATATGTACAGTTATCAATCTGTCGCTATAACAGCCTCATTGGAATTGGGTTAACGTCTTTCCTTGCTTCAATTTTGACTTTGCTTGGGTCAATAATCATGTGGTTGGCAAGGGTTTGGCTAATCTCCAGACAATGCATTCTATTTGAACTAATCGAACCCTCTTCTCCGCATCATTTCATCGAGTTTTGCTTGACATATATATATATAGTGCTAGGGGCTTGTTTTGCACAATCAGGATCAGGTGAACTGGTTCAATACTGATGATCCCGAATAGAAGGTGGGCCGGACTCCTCACCGCCGAGCTCACTGGATGCGCCTTGCTCCATCGCCGAACTCCTATAACCACCAAGGACACACCGTTAGTGCCTACCGGTCTGGTGTGGTCGGGAGGCACTTCGACGCTCAAATTAGATATCTCTCAGAGAGATTTCTAGGCAAGAGCATGGGTTTAGAATTGCATACCTTGTGATTTGGGGGTGCCTCTCCTTATATAGGGATCAGGACTAACGGGGGCAGAATCCTCTTAGGATTTTGCCTCCTATTAGTTAGGAATTGTTTCATATCCTGTAGATATGATTTGTTTCCATCCTCAGGATTTGGTTATGATTTGTTTCCATCCACATGATTTGGCTATGAATTGTTTCCATCTTGCATATCCGATCGAATCTCATACAAGATGGAAACTTATCTTTCCATTGGCCTCCGACATGGGCTTCATTAGTCCGGGCTGCTTCTGCTTGGGGTGGGCCGAACAACTGATGGTCTGGGCTTTTTCGGAAGCCGGACCGGTGCGTTTTTGGCTAGCTCCTTCCTGGGCCTTGGTCCCATTTAATCGGGCTGGGCTTTAAGCCCAATACCTTTGTCCTCCCTCACTAAGTTATTAAATAACCTACTTTAAACCATATTTAACGTTTTAACAAAAAGTATAAAAAAATTAAATTTTAAACTAGTTGTCAATCGAATCCTTAGGTTACCTAAAATTTTGCTTGTATAAATCATTTTCACGACACTTTTGGCATAGCAATCACTTTCATTGAAATTTGGAATCCCTCCCCCATCTCTCTCCTCCCTAATCTCTTTGACGTTCCCTATCTCAGGTTAATTTTTTTGTCCTTTTATTTTAACTATTATTTACACCACGCACAATAAATTGTGCCTATTTTTTTTTAATATTTGTACAATATTATAAATTTAAAAGAATAGAACTGTATTTTATTATATATATTAATAATGTTAGAACTTATATATTTTATAAATGTAGTTTGAAATTGAAGTGAACATGAGGATCTAATGCGCCAACATAAGAAACCAATTGCGTAGGCAAGAAAATCTAATTCCATCAATGGCAGCAGAAACTATAACCATCGCTAATTGAATCTAAAATCAACCAATGGAAGTGCACTATGACGATACAAAGAATATGCCACAAGGAATAGGTATATATAGTTGAAAATGGATAATTTTCTTCACCAAAGTGCCCTCGTTACCAGATTCATCAACGAACATTTCACAATAGGCTAAATTTATTTCGCTGGGAAACAAAAACTAAAAACATAGCCTTAGATCTACTTGAAGAAATGGATATTTAGATTTCTTATTTGACATCACAAATACATTACCTGGACATACATAAGCACCAATCACATTCAACACCAAGTTCACTGCAAGAGACTGAAAAAGTTACTTCCACTGCTGCCAACAACAATAACTATTACAAAGAAAATTAAAGAGGCCCAAGAAAAAACCCAATATGACTCTAAAAACATTAAACACACAATTTACTGATTCGAGCTACTGTTATTAAATATTTATTTATTCTCTCTATGTTAAGATTTTCGATACACACCAATTAATTTAAATTACTGACAATTATATTTAATCGGCTTTTTAAATAAATTATTTAAAATCTTTCGCTTAACTTATTTGATTGCCGAATAATTAAATCTATCTGTAGAGTTTGGCTCGGTCAAAATTTATAAGCTTCCTTAAGGGGGTATCGTCAATCCCGATCTTTCGGGATGTGAATTTCGTCAATAATTAATATTCACCATATGATTAATATCGTCATCCAACTTACCGAGATTATAAACCTGTAAAAGATCACATCATTTAATGAATCAAAATAATAAATATTAAATATACGTAAATAATTAATTATTTCGAAATTAAGAATATAAGCACTTATAATAGCCATGGGGTGTAAATTAATTTATATAATCAATATAAAATTAATTACCCCAACGTAGTTCTATTCAATACACACGAAGTGTACTAGCATATCGAGTCGGAACAATAGACAACGCTATTATCTGTTCCCCGAAACCAAGACAGGTCTACTAAAATTCTGTACTATAGCAGTACCGATGGTGTGCTCAATTCTATTTAAACCGTGAACTGAAAACTTATATTCTGTAAAAATCGATAATCTGGTCTTTCGTGTGTAAATTGAACTCTACACACCAGATTAAATATTGTGCAGAATAAAAGATACTCATGCATTAACATTAAATAAATAATGAAACTGCATACATTGCTCATTAAGATTCTCATAAAATAAAAAAATAATTTTATTAATGAATAAGATTAAATACTAAAAACAATAAATGACATGAATTTTAGTATACAACCTTGACATTTCTCTCTATCAAAGACGAAGCTAACTTGGGCGTCGAAACCCCTCCTTCCAGCCACCGGCCGGAGGTTTGTTTTGTAAAATTCCGGTTAACAGAGCACAGGAGAGCTCGTGGCTATATATCTTCCTCATCGGACATCTTCGTTCAATCCAACAAAACAAATATAATTTATGAGATATCCCTGTATGTATATATATATATATATATATATAGTTTTCTCTTGCTATGTTAAATAATGTTCAGATTGTCTAGATCCATCCTCTTGTAAATAATGTTCAGAACCGACATCGGTGATCGTTGGAGAGATAAAATCCATTCTCGCCATTTGCCGCAGGTGTTGTGGCTTCTACAAGCTCCATCAACAAAAATTGTATTGATGGAGAGCTTGAGATTAATATATATATATATACACACATTACATTTAGAGCTTCTATTTTGGAGACTACGATAACCAGCGGGTCATTTTTCCCATTTCATAGTTCTTATGTTAAGTATGGTCACAAAAGTGCGAAGATGCATGCCAACATTTTTACCTACATATCTTCATAAGGCACAAGGGTTGGGCTTGTGCTCAAGCTTGCACAACACACTTATAGTTTATTGTATTACCATGCATTGTGACGTTTATACGAGCATATTAGTTTCCAACGCGTAAAACCTTTTTTGACAGGCAACGGTGCAACTGTCGTGCCCACCGAATACTTAAATATAAGAGGTGTAAATATAATTTATCCTAAAAAAACGTATTTTGAAAATATTTTCATGTGTCAACCGAATACTTAAAAATAAAAATAAAAATAAAATTTTTTTATAAAAATATTTTACAAAAAAATATTTTATTAAAAAAATATTTTACATTAAAATCAATGAAGTGTAAAGGTAAGAAGGTTTTTTTAAACCCAAGCTGACAACCAAACCAAACCAAGCTGCAATATCATAAAATGCATGTGCTGATGACTTGATGGATTGGGGAGTAATTATTCCATATATTTATAATACTATGTCATATTATTTATGTAATATTTTAATTTAATAATATAACAATAAAATAATTTGTGTGAATCAATGTTATTGAAAAGTAATATTTAGACAATGACACTTGTACTCTACTTAATAATTAATAATTTGTTGAGAAACATAAACTCATACATTTTAAGTATTATATAAGTAATGTCATGTGGTATTTTAATAAATATTTGATGACATTAAGTGAATTATTATTTTATTTTACCAATTTTACAAAAAAAAAGTAAATATTACACCATGTAAATAATTTTTATTACATAATTAAATAAAAATGCCAAAACATTATGCCCTATAAGCCTTATTTGGCAACCAGTTTAAGCTGGCTTAAAGTCAGGTTTTTTGTTTCTTCGCATAAATTTCAAAAACCAAAATGCTGCATTTTTCAACTCAAAAACTTTTAACCCTTTTTTCTTTTTTATATAATTTTTTTATATTTTTAAAAAATATCATAATTTTTATTATACATTTTTATTTTTTATAAAAATTATATACTTTTAAAATTGAGTTATAACTCCTATTATCAACAGATAATAGAGTTTTAGTTGCGTAGCAATTTTTTTACAGTTTTAGTCTCATACAATAACTGATACATTTATCAGTTCATAAAAATTAAGATATTAGTTAAATGAAAATGTATCATTTTTCACTTTTAACAGTTATGATGGTTTGATAAATGTATTACTTAAATTTTTCTGCTTGTCCAAAATAGAAATAATTAACTCTTAAATAGAAATAAATTAAACATAATAAAATTATTCTAAATTTGATAGAACCAAATATCTTAAAATAAAAGTTGTGGAACTAAATCTTTTATGAGCTCTAAAAAAAGAACTAATCTTTAAATTTTTTCATTAAAATTTACTCGTCAAAATTTATCAAATAAGATCTATATTAAATATAAAATTATTTAAAAATAAATTTAAAAAATGAGAAGAGCTTTAAACAAAACTTTTTATCTTTTAGTTCAAAGCCACTTTAAGCCTTTAGTTTAAAGTCATCTCATTTTTTTCCTAAATAAATTTTTAACTCTTAAAATTTAAAATAATTATAAACAAAAAGTCCGCTTAGAACTAGATTCCAAAACTAAGGCCATGCTAACTACCGGATGATTAGTCACATGAAAGGGGAAGATAGAGAGAAATTACAAAGTGACATCAATGCCAAAATGCCTCGTCAAAATGATTTACACAAGCAAAAAAAAAAATTTTGGATAATTTTTAAATTGTTTTGGGTAATTCACAAGCAAAACTTTAGTTAGGCCTTTCGCAATTGATTTTAAATCAACTTAAAATTATATATTTTGTTTAGAGCTTTAAAAGTCAAAATGTTTTGTTTTTAACGACTTTTATCTTTTTTACTTTTTATATAATTGTTTTTTATGTTTAAAAATATCATAACTTTTATTATACGTATTTATTATTTATAAAAATTATATTTTTAAAATTTATTTGTCAAAATCTATTAAACAAAATATATATATTGATATAAAATTATTTAAAATAAATTTTAAAAAATTATAACAACTTTAAACAATATTTTTTTTCTTTTGATTTAAATCTACTTTAAGCCTTTAGCTTAAAGTCACCCATTCTCCTCTCAAATGAATTTTTGGTTTTTTAGACTTAAAAGTGACTTCAAATAAGAAGCCTGACCTAAAACAAGATTGCCAAATAAAGCCTTAGTTTAACTGCTAAAATCTTATTTACTTTGCAGTGATCAGTTTAGATCAAAAGTCAAGTAAAATTAAAATAAATAAAAATTAATATGAATTTTTTATTTATTAATATTTAATATAAATATTATTCTATACATCTAGTAAATTTTATAAAAATAATATTTATAGAAAAGATATATATAATAAAAGTTAGAATTATTTTTCTTAAAAATAAAATAAATTAGCTAATAAGTAAAAAAGGGTTGTCTTGGTGATCAAGGCCTATGAATTGGGATTTTACTCTCTCTAAAATATCAAAGTTAAAAACTTTGTAGGTATTATTAATTTTTGTGAGGCTAATTGATATGAAGTTTTGTTTTGATTTAATTGGATTTTTAGCAAAGAGACGGTAGAATTGATTTTTAAGAATTAATCGAGAATGCATAAATTGACGAAAATACCGAAAAATATATATAAAAAGTTTTTAAAAAATTAGAAAACTAAAATCTGTTTAAGTAAAAAGGTATGAAAAAAATTGCCAAATAAATTAAAAAAATGCCTTTTTTTAAGCTATAAACCGCGACCCCAAACCAAACGAGGACGCCATATCATAAAAACATGCAAGCAATTAATGACTTGGGTGAGTTTGGGATTCCATGGAGTGGGGAAGAGAGAGAGAGACACTATGTCTACACATTCAATAAATAAAAAATATAGTCGCACACATGTGAGATAAGTATGAAAATTTTTACTATCAAGAGTTCTTATGATTGTTTTATATTTCTATTTCGATTGATCAGAGTTTACATAATTATCTTACATCTGTGTTTCGATGAATCATTTATATCTATACACGCAACATAACTCAACGATAAATGCTCAAAACTCAAAACACCACTCTGTTAAGGTATAAGTTTTTATAACATTCCAAAAGTTGATTTCGCATATGTAAGTAACTTATATTCTGCCAGAGGAGAGGGAAGAGAAGAGGGAGAGAGAGAAAGGGAAAGAGAGAGAGAATAGAAATTCTAAGACCTACTTTAAAAGTTAAAAGTAATTTTAATAGTTAAAAATATTTTTTATTTGACCTAATGTTATTTGAAATATAGTTATAAAATTTACACCAAATATTCAAAAATAATAGTTAGAGTTTATAGTATAGAACCTGTAAATGTTTAAAAATAAATTTATATATTATTACTAAAGTTAATAACAAAAAAATAAAAATTAGGTCAAAAAACTTTGCCAAACACTCTTATAAAAGCTCATATGTCTATAAGAAAATGCTAAACATGTACACCTATGAAATCATGATAAAACTACAGGAAGTCGTGCCTTACATCAAAACCTATTTAATTATATATATTATTATTTAAAAATAAATTTAACAAATTTAAATAAAAAATATTATTTTTTAATTTAAAATCACTTTAAACCTTTAATTTAAAGTCATCTTATTTTTCTTCTAAATAAATTTTTAATTTTTAAGATTTAAAATAATTATAAGCAAAAAGTCTGCCAGAAGATGAAAACATGCAAGCAAATAAGGAATTGGGTGGGTTTGAGTTCCCATGGAGAGAGAGAGAGAGAGATCATAAAAGATCCCAGAATATGAATTTGATTTGGACAAGATTGCATTTAATTGAGCATAGTCATAAAGAATGATGGTCTAGAAAAGTACATAGGATTAAAGTCAGATTGGTGGTGCATGTTTGACTAAATTATAGCGTATATAATTCTTAAAATAGTTATTAATTTTCATAATAAATTATAATTTTTTTAAAAATATAAAATTTTTATTACAAGTTATAATTATTTTTTTATAAATATTTAATTTTAAATAAAAACTAACATATTTTTTTAAGCATTCTCAACTTTTACTACAAATTATAATGTACAAAATATATATTAGTTTAAGAGTCCGAATGGCAACTATCTTGAAAGCTATTTTTTTTTTATGTTTTTGCATTTATAGTAAAAAAGTTAAATTGGATTCAAAATAGATTCTTTGTTAACTTAGCTTTTAAATTAGTTTTTTTTAAAATTGGTTGTTTAGGTAAAAAGTTAATTTTTTACTTTTATTCAAAGTGGATAATCTGATCATTCTATATATTTGATATTAATAATTATATACAGTTAGTAGTAGTTAGGGGTTCACATAAGTCGTTTGGTTCAGTTCCGTATTAAATTTAGGACCGAACTAATTTTTATCGCTTCCAATTTTTTGGACTCAGAATCAACCTAATCATATTGTAGAACCAAACCAAACCAAGCCAATAAAAATCAAGTTGGATCGGTTTGGAACCACGATTCCATAAATTTGAAAAATTATTTTGCGCACATGAAAAAAATTATTATATATAAATTTTAAAAATTTGA
>JAULJZ010092079.1:0-12233 GCA_032270985.1 Heliamphora pulchella
AAAATTCTTATCGCTATATTATTATTTGTTAGAAATTTTATTTTTACAAATTTTCTACGAACTATCAAATAATATATATTTCTAAGGAGTGACACGTGTTTTATTTTTATTAACTGTCATGGTACGGGTTATTATACAACGTCAGCCAAATAACTCTCAGCACCTGTCTATCGAGTAAACTTCATTATCCTTCATACCTTTTGACCTCGTACCCTAGCGACAAGGATACTTTCTTCTCGTATAAATAGTCCTCAATCTGCATCCTTTAATATCCAAAATCAGATTCATCCAACTTCTCGATCCTTGTTGATCTTCCTTCTTTTTTCATACGTGTTCTTCAACTCTCCTAACCTAGAGCTCTCATACTAGTTGTTAGAGATTGGAGAAAGCCTGCGTCAACAGGACTTACATACTTTCACTATATACTTGGAAGAATACATAAGGCTACTGCAAGCCCTTGTTGCCAATGTAAGTCATGCCCCCCATACATACCGCTCGAGCGATTCGTCGAACGTTCGTCAAGCGGTTTTAGCATGCTCTCGATTTCTCCTGCAGACTGTTCAAGATGGTGTGAGCTGCTTCAGACTGCTCGAACAGTCTTCACACTGCTTCAGAATTCATATATATATATATATATATATACGAATTGATGTAATTTGTCTATTTTTAAAATTCATATAGTAAAGAAGAGCAAGCTTTTTTCTTTTCGAGAGATTGCGAAAGAGTGATAGTTGTGATGTTTCTATAGCTGAGTAAAAGAACAAAAAAACTTAATTAAACGAAGAAGTCAATGAACAAAGCAGCTTCACTAATAGTCCCATTGACTAGATGAACAAAAGCTTTTGACGTTTTGTTCGCAAAATTAACAAAACACGACAATAAATAATTCTTTGGCTTTAAAGTTGCATGTGTGCAAATAAATACTTGAATACAAATTATTCATAATAATAATAGTAGAAATTATTAATAAAAAATTTAATACACACTGCGTGTTTAAGTTGTATAATATGTGCTTTATAAATTTTATTATCCAAATTTATGACTAAATCACAAAAAATTTACAATTCAAGGTGTATAATATGTGCTTTATAAATTTTATTATCCAAATTTATGACTAAATCACAAAAAATTTACAATTCAAAATCACTTTGGTTCATAAATCAACAATCACAAGAATCATAATTTTAATCAGAAAATTCATAGTTAAAAATTACATAATTCATAACTCACAAATTTTAATTTGTCATTTAAAAAATTTAATAATTTTAGTCATAAATATTCATAATTTAAGTATAAAATCTATACACCCAAAATATAGGGTGTGTTGTGTATCGAAGTTTTTTCCCAAAACGGTAGGCCAAACAGAACAAGAAGTAGGGGCTTTTTTGTTGCAACAGCAATTGAATTTCGACCTATTTAACAAATTCTGATTCGAGGGAAGCGTAGAGTGCAGGAAAGGAATGATGGGTTCGGAGGCGGGTCAGTCGGAAAATGTGCGGAGTTCCAGGTTGATTGCGAGTTGGTTGATCGGAGGGTTTGTTGTAGGAGTGTCCGCTCTGGGCTTCTATTTTGCATTTCCGCTGGGGAGCTGGAGAAGCAGAAAGAAGAAGAAGCCGATACGGGTTTACATGGACGGCTGCTTTGACATGATGCACTATGGCCACTGCAACGCCCTGCGTCAGGCTCGCGCCCTCGGCGACCAACTAGTCGTCGGCGTTGTCAGCGATGCTGAAATTACTGCCAACAAAGGCCCTCCCGTTACTCCACTCAAGGAGCGGTACGTAAAGTGCCCTCGGCGATCAATCATTTTCATATTCTGGATTTTAATTCTGTAATTTTTTTACGCTCTTCCTCAATTGTTCAATATCTTGTTCGGACATCAATGGATTGTTGCTTACAGATTTGGCACTACAACAACTAAGAGACAAATTGATAATGATGAATTAAGTTGTTCCTTGTTTTGTATCTTGCCCTTAGTTACATTAAATGTTTCCGATTTTTACTTGCTATAATGACTAGCGTATTCGTTTGCATATAACTACCGAAACCTGCTCTCCTGCTCATTTTCAATTTTTGAATTTATTGCTGGACCAATTGCTTGCTTTTGTTAACTCAACATGGACGATGCTATCCCTGTGCAATGGATCATTAAACTTGAAACTGCATTTGAATTATTTTTATTTTTGAATTGTTTTTGTATTTTGTTTTTAAATTTTCCCTGAATCGTGAAATTACGAATTTCTTGCGCTTTAAATCTTGTTCTTCTGTAGAAGGAGGTTTGTCATGAACCCCTTATGCTGAATTAAGTGAAATTGAGTCTGACATGGGGATGCACACAAGCTATATTGGCAAAAATGAAGGCTCAAATAGCTAACTTTTTTCGCGTGTCGGAGGAGAACTCTTTACAATGCACATTTGGCAAAGCAAAGCTAGATCATTCCAACACAATGGAATTTGAAAGCGGGGATATACCAAAATACTATTTTTCTTGTAAGCCAGACATTGGGTTGAAAAGTTGTGGTTTTATAGTCTTATTGAAGCTCACTGTTGACAATTGTTTTATTTATTTATTTATTTATTTTTTAATTTTAAAAATAAAAAATTAGGAAGTTCAAATAATGTTCGCTCCTGAGAGTAGATTGATTATTGTGAAGAGGTAGCATTTTTTTATGCAATTGTCTATGCGTGAATTCTCTATTGTGCCAACACAGGTGAAGTCTTATAACACCCCTCTTCAGTTGTTGACAATTGGTTATGCTGATTCTTATTAAATTAGCTTGAAGCACCATGGATACCTAAAAAATCAAAAGCCAAAAGCGTGATGAGCTCAAAGCTTTTGGCCATTCAAATAATTTTTGCCCCTATAATCCAAGGCTGAAAGTTTATACCTCTTTTCCCAAAAAAGAACGGAGAGTTGAAAATGGGAAACAGGGTAGTAAATGATTTTGAATGCGTGGAGGTGAAGAAGGGAAGGAAAGGTTTATAAATGCGCCTTGAAATTTGAATATCTATGTCCTAACACATGAAGGTGAAGTCATTGATGGTGAAAAGGGCCACTGAATTAGAAGTCATTACAAAGACTGATTGTGAGTGCTACGGTGTCCAATTTTAGGTTTTGGGTTCACTTAATAGGTGTTTTTTCCTTTTTGATTCCTAGTCTCTCGTTCTTTTTTGGATTTGAGTTTTCAGGGGGAGAAACATGTTGGAGATGTTACAAATATACTTATGAACCTGTTTTTTCCTATGCCATGCATGGGTATGGTTTTATTTGTTTAACCAGATAGCTATGTAATAATCTTAACAGTTTGATGAAGCAGTCAGTCAAAACAAATAAAGAATTATAAGAACATGAAACAAACCAATTGAAACTTAACAGAACTAATACTGTTGTTTCTAATTTGTGTCAAGCTCTATCGATTTATCTCTCCGACATGAATATTTTATTAATTTCTAGTGTGCTTGGAATTCTTTTATACTTTTTCTTGGAATTGTACTACTGTTGTGGTATATATGTATTCTCTGTTAAACTTAGATTTAAGAATTTTGGGTTAAAATGATAGAATTTATAGAGAAAGAATTCCTCTCTCATTCCTTATATATTACAACTTACTAATATATACATGAGCAGGAGGGGGACCCGGTGGTATTGGTCCTTGTATATTTTTAAAATCCCTACAAAACTTGAAAATTCCTTGAATACATGCTATATTTTTTATTGTATATATGTTTTTCATTTCATTAGCCTCCCAAGTCAAATTGCCTTCCAATACTGTAGTCCTAGCTTCGCCTCTCTCTCTCTCTACACACACACACACACACACACACACACACACGTACATATATATTCCTGCATGTATAAACACACATACACATGTATATAACACAATCATCAGGAATAATTTATACTTATAGTCTCTTGATCTTTCATTTTAGCACGTTTATCACTCTACTAAAATAGAAAATAAATATAAAGACAAAGAGACAACATCAAATAAGAAAGGTGACTGAAATTTTATAACAAAAAGAACGTGAAAAGACGAATGGAGGAGGAATAAAAGACATAGAAAAAGCGTGATTTTATGTATATATGATTTTTTTTAAAAGCACAATTTCATTTTTTTGATAATTAAATTCCAACTTTAAAATAAGTGTATTAATTAATTTAATAATTAAAATTCTCTTTGTCTTCCCATCTTTTTATAGTCATCTCTTTATCACTTTAATACATTTACCACTTTACTAAACATGAAATAAATTCGGAGACAAAGAGAAAACATCAAATAGAAAAAGAACATGAAAAGATGAATGAGGAAGGAATAAAAGACAGTGGCAAAATTTTTAAATTGGCAAATGTCACAGTTTTGGAATATGCCAATAAAAACAACAACTTTATGTATATATGATTTTTTTTTCAAAAACTCCATTTGTAATTTTGAATATAGTATATTACTTAAATAATAACTGAGATTCTACCCATCTTCCCAATTTTATATATTCATCTCACCGGTAAAATTGAAAATAAATAGAAATCTCTTAATAAACGAAGGGAAAGAAAGTAAAAAGATAACACAAAAAGAGAAAAAGAGGACACATGACAAATATTTAGAAGGACACGTGGCAAATTCTTAGAGCTTGCTAAGAAGAGGCTCTACTTTACATATATAGTATATGATGTGTTTATGCATGTGAGGGATTGTGCACGTGTGTAATCATAATTGGGCTCTATATTTATGCAATGCCCATAGTGGTGGAGGAGGGGGACTGCCATGGTCGGAGAATGAGAAGAGATGGGAAAGGGGAGAGAAACAAAAGGGTTGGGGTCTTGATTCGGTGTGGTTGGATGGAGTTCTGTTTCTATGAAAGGGATGTGGCAGGAGCTTATTGGAAATTGTTGGAAGGTCTAAATATTTTTATGAAATATATTTTTGTACATTATACAAGGGGCAATATAGGCATTGCAATTTGTTAAGTTGTTGATCTCAACATTTTCCATCAAGCTCTTTGATGATCTAAAAAAGTAAGGGAGGTTTTTGTATATTGTTCTAAATAGTAAAAGTAAGGGAGGGATGTGTAATTCTCAAAACCAAATGGGAGGTTCCTTTAAGTGTTAGAAAACTTAGGCGAGGTTTGTGTAATTATCCTAACTATCTTTATTTAAAATAATGCATATCTGCCTTTTAGAGTGAGGCTTTTACTCACACTCGTTTTATAATGATGGCGTCCTTTCCCTTTCCTGTTCACTCCTTGTTTCTATTGGATTTCACTTGTTGTGAAGTTCAAGCCTCAATTCAAAGATTGCTTGATGGAATTGAGTTCTAATCCTCCCTCGATGCTAAACTTTTGCAGCTTTGGCTCGACTTTATAACTTCGAGAAAATTTCTTTCGAGCAAGGGTTGGGGAATGAGTTGTTGAGGTTGCTTGTGGTATCCCATCCTACATCATTGGGATAAGAGATGTTAAGCCCGCTGTATGATGAATTAAGTAGTCTATTCCTAGTAACTTAGGTTTAAGGATTTTAAGTCATGTTGATAGGCTCTTCATTTAAGTTACGAGACCACTAGTTGACTTGGATTGTTACAAATGGTATTAAAATTATATCTAATCTTGTGGAGTGCTACATGAGAGTATGATCAGGGTAATAGAAGTTTCAGAGAGTGCTAAAGGTCATTGGTTAGTGTATCGTGTGCCTACTTATGTGTTACTTTGTGTCAGCTTATGAGACGCTAGCAACAAATCCAACCAAAGAAAGAATTCGAGCAACACGATGAGGACATTATGTCCCATTCCACATCGGTTGGATAAAAAAAATATTGGTTTGGTATATATTGAATCAAGTCGGCTATTACTAGTCATTCGGATTTAAGTATTTTAAGTCATGTTGTTAGGATCTCCATTCACCTTATTGGGTCAATAGTATATTTGGGTCATTACACTTTACCATTCTAAGTGGAAATGTCAAATGAAGCCTCCCCATGATGGTGCGCTTCTACTTAGGGAGAATTTGAAATATAGCGGTCTTCTGACGCCCATTGACCCGACGTCAAAGTATAAGTAAAGCACTTTGAGTTTCCATCACCATTTCCAAAGATGGGAAATCTTAACAAAATCACTCTAGTATCGTAAGCCGGCCATTATAGGACAAAGTAGGAAAGGCGTGCTGTCTTCTTGAAGTAAATGACTGCCTTCTTGTCGCCAATGTATCATCATCTAGAATAGGCTTCATCAAGACAAGCTTAGCAAGTGGCGAGACTGAGGAATGAGGGAAAATTGAAGAAATTTTGACTCGCGAGGTTGAGAAAACAACCTTACCGCATAATATAGTTGAGAATGGGGCTCGATTCTAACCCCATAATAAATGTGAAAAGGCGTGCACTTATTTTTGAATCTTGATGTAAGAATATTGTCATATGAAATTCATTCGTTTCTTCCCCATTGTTCTTCTCGCAATATTCATGGCTCCACACTTGTTTTCTCTCATTCTCTATCTTTGCCCATTATCTCTTGGAGTCCTATTGATGGGAAACACAAAGGATCATTTGTAATTTTATTTAAATTATTTATATTTAATTTTACTTTTAATTATCTTTTAATTAGGATTTTATTTTATTTCCTTTAGTTTAGGATTCTAATTTATCTTTTAATTAAGATTCTATTTTTATTTCATTTCTTTTGGGATTCTAGTTTATCTTTTAATTAAGGCTATATTTTTATTTTCTTTTCATTTAGGATTTTAGTTTCTTTTTAGATTAGGGTTTAAAACCTATAAATAAGAGGCTCACTTAATGTAGTACTCATAGTTGATTAATGAAAAATCAAGTTTAAGGTTGTGGCCTTGTGTTAGGGTTTCAACTATTTTGTGCTACCTTTCCACCCTTTTCATCCCCTCCACGTGCAATATCATTTGGTATCAGAGTTTAGGCTCAAGACCAACTGTCTCCCTCTTCTTCTTCTTCAATTAAGCCCTAGGCGAACTTCTCTCATCTGAACCTCATCACACAATTGGAGCCCTAGTGCTTTGCTATTGCACTCAAGTCGCTATTGTTGTCGAACATCACAAATGCAAACACAGTCGCTGCCAAACATTGCCGTACCAGCCATCGCCATCAACATCGACCAACCCTCGCGATCACAGTGTCGTTGCCTCCATCATAGCGCCATGGCCCACCATTGCGAGTTCCATCGCGAGCAAGCCACCCTTCCACTTCCCCTTGTTGAAACCCTAGTGTGTCCCTTCCCCTCCCCTTCGTTGAAACCCAAGTGCACCCCTCCTCCCCTCGTCGAACCCTAGCGCACCCCTTCACCCCCTCCTCGAAACCTTAACGCCTCTCTTCCCCCCAGAAACCCTAGTGCACTCCCCCTTTCCCATCGCTGTGCGTCGCCCAAGAAAAAAACCCTAGGACTTTTCCATCTTTTTGCAAGATAAAGGCAAGGGCAATACTATAATTAGTGAAATTTTAAGTGCTTCTCCACCACACTTTTTTGTGCACCAATGCATGGTAGATGATCCACAAGTGATTGAGGTAGACAACGGTTATAAATTAGGCGTTCCTAATTTTAAAAAAGACCAAGATAAATTTGATTATAGTTCATCTCATGAGATCAACGATTCTGTTCCTCCTCCAACTATTGAAGAGTAACACATTCCCATGCAGAACACAATTACAACAAATGAAGAGCCTTTTGAATATAAAGATGCGCTCAACTTGTCCCGTCTCATTGATAGCTGTTCAACAAAAGATGTCGATAAGCTACACTTGATTGATTTTCTTGGGGTTAAATTTTTTTTTGGGTTATCAAATTAAATTTTATAGACCTTGTCAATCGTCTCAAGATTAACATCACATGGAATGGGATAAAATTACCGCAGCTTATCTAATCTAAATACTTGATTATCTGGTATGACAAAGTATAATATTTCAAGCCGAACTAGAGGTCGAGTTCTTTTCCTCAGTTGAGAAGCATGATGCGAAACACGAAGGATCATTTAAAATTTTATTTTAATTATTTAATATTCAAATTTACCTTTTAATCATTTTTTTATTAGGATTTTATTTCATTTCCTTTAAATTAAGATTTTAGTTTATTTTTTAATTAAGATTTTATTTTTATTTTCTTTCGTTTAGGATTGTAGTTTATCTTTTAATTAAGATTTTTTTTTTAATTTTCTTTTCTTTTAGGATTTTAACTTCCTTTTAGGTTATGGTTTTAAATCTATAAATATGAGGCTTATTTAATGTATTATTCAGAGTTGATTAATGAAAAATTGTGTTCAAGGCAGTGAGTTTGTGTTAGTTTTTCGACACTTTTGCGCTAGCTTTCGACCCTTTTCATCCCCTCCACGTGCTGTAGCATTCTATTTATTAAACTGGATGGGGAGATAGCATAGTATGTATATACCTGTATACTATCAATAAAAAATATACTATCAGCATACTCCCCCCTCCCCTTTCTCTCTCTGCCTGTGTGTTGTATGTGTGATGAAAATGCCATAACTTTGTTATATGTTGATTTTTCCCTGTACTACTATTTGTTTTTATTTTATCTACTTGAGAAAGTATGCTTTAGTCCTGCACAAATTGGAAACCTTTGTTTGGCCATCAAGCAAATAACATTTTTTGTAAATGTTGATCTTGTTATTTTTAGGATGATAATGGTCAGTGCTGTGAAGTGGGTGGACGAGGTCATTCCTGATGCACCTTATGCTATAACTGAAGAATTCATGAAGAAACTATTTGATGAGTACAATATAGATTATATTATTCATGGGGATGACCCGTGCATTCTCCCTGATGGAACTGATGCTTATGCCCTAGCTAAGAAAGCTGGTCGATATAAGCAGATAAAGCGCACAGAAGGAGTTTCAAGCACTGACATTGTTGGTATATAATTTCTCAGTTGATCACATGGTTGATGGTTTGTAGTGATTGGTTTTTTGTTTAACTATTTTTTCATTCATTTTTTGGTTTTGCTTTTTTTTTGGCTGGTGGGGGTAGCAATAGTACTTTTTTTGTTTTTAATAAAAAAAAAATGACAAGGAACCTCCCCAAGGCAGAACCCTTTTGATCCACTCACGAAGAATAAACCCCGGATACCCCGCAAACCACATGTATCGGCTAAGATATCTGAGTTTATGGTTCATTGCAGAACTTAACTCCTTGACCGCTGGGGCCCACCCATGCGGGCTAACAATAGAACTTCATTATAAGGGAATTCATGTTCTTCTGACATGGAGTTATTAGCAGCTATTATGCATACTTGGAAGCTCATTTTGCATTTCGGTCAGCTGTTGGAAGTTAACTTGTTTGGTAATGTTATAAACAGGTCGTATGCTTCTTTGCGTCAGGGAGAGGTCCTCCAGTGACAGCCACAATCATTCATCTTTGCAAAGACAATTCAGTCATGGTCACAGCCAAAAATCTGAAGATGGTGGAACTGGGAGTGGAACACGCATTTCTCATTTTCTACCTACATCTCGCAGAATTGTGCAATTCTCCAATGGGAAGGTACCTATTGGCTAGACTGTCCCTGCATTTTAAGATGTGATTATCACATCTATCAAAGTTCCTTTTTTTGCCAAATTTTGTGTCCCCGCTTTGTTCTTCTTTTTTGTATTTTGTTTTGGGGGTGGGGTGGATTGTGAGAGACCTTTAAATGTGCCACTGGAATGACTATTTTATTGTCTTTTTTCATGGTGACAAAATGCCATAAATGAGGGCCGAATAGGACTTTGGATTGCTTTATTTAGATCAACTGTCCCACGCCAGTTATTAAAAGATTATTTAGTCAATTAAAAGATATAAAATATAAAAATACGAAGAGCACTACCAGACATCGTAGATTGATGGGAATTCCCAATCTGCTGCCTAAGTTGTAGGAATTTGTTTTTCCATTTTTTTGGGTGGGTTTTATTATGTTTTTTCATTGATGCTTTCCCTTGAAATATGAACCACAATGCTAAATGAAATTCATGTTAAAAGTTATTTAAGTTTTTCTGGAGAAGACTTTGCCTATATCTACCCATTGATAATAAAATTGATTCATGATTATCTTGTCTTAAAGAAATGGTTCATTTGAAACAGATTTATTATGTGCAGAAACGGTTTTGTAGGCCATTGACTATACATTGTTTGCGCAATGCCTCCATCAACCGTCTTCTTTTCAATAATTTATGATTGAGTATCTTTGGTACTTGCTTTGTGAAGCATGGGTTCTCTGGTGGTTGGAGAGAGAGAGTGATCGTTCACAAAGCTTAGGATCACTGAAATGAGTTTTGGTTATTAGTTTCTATTTTGCAGGAATTTTTTTCAATGAAAACAAAGTACAGCACACCCAATGGAGAAGATATTCTTACCTTACGAATTCCTATTCTTTTTATGGTAGCTAATTTTTGAGTAATTGTCCAATTTTGTTTTGTTTTGTTTTGTTTTTTGTTTTTTATTTTTTATTTTTTATTTGTTTTGCTCACATTTTTATGGGTGCCAATCTTTGAGGGAAGAGATGGTTAATAGACAGGCAAATCATATTGGGGCGAATGGGTAACTCTTTAGTCACTTAGTGGGACTGTGGGAGTAGTTAATCACTCAAACTCAATGCAACAAGCTTCTTTCCCAGTAGCCTGGGGTCAACTACACAGTTCCATTTCTCCAACCAACTCTATTAATGCAGTATCTCAGTTAAGTACAAGGAAATGGTATCCTTTTTTACTGCCTCCCTTTGGCTTTATAGTGTCCTCGCGAAATCATATAACTTTCTCTTGTATGCGTATTCGTTGATCTACATTGCACATCACACGGCAATACCATCTTGAACTGAGTATGATTTGAATGAAAATATAACGACGTTATCAATGTAGGAAATTGAAAAAATGAATAAACTGTATAGGTCCCATTTCTTGGATGTTATGGAAGTTTTGTTTTGCTCTTTTCTCGGTTTTGACTGGCAATAATACCATTGTGATTTCTGTTACTTTATTTTTCAAAGTTTAATGGTACAAATTACAATACTGTCATAAAAGGGTTACACGTGGGTTCCACAAAATGGTGTTTCTCAGTAAAATGCAGTATCCCAGTTACCTGTGGTCATTGACATTAGCTTCTTCTAGAATTGCTGCTTTTTTAATATCGTATATATATAGTTTGCATTTCATGCTGATCGTTATAAATGTTATGTTATTATTTCTATCCAAACATGATATACCGAAGCAGCAAGTAATATTTTGCACACCACCTTTTAACAGCTTCCCTGTTGAATTTACCAAAATTACCCCAGTGCACTGTCTGATCCTTTCATTGAGGATTTTTTCATAAGCACATTTTGGCACAATAGTTTTCCGAAGTTCCTTTGGAAGATCGCATCAAAGAAAGATGATCGTACAACTAACATTTATGTTCACACTTACATTGAATATGTGATTCTTTTATATGCATGTCTTTGTTAGTGATATTATGAGATGTGTGTATATTATATCTGTACATAGGCCCGTTAGCTATAAGGGCCCATTAGGGTTTTGCTGTATCCTTGTAATTAGTATATATAGTGGACCTCTCTAATTGAGAGGTTAAGCTTTTCGGATAATAGATTATTCTCTTCTTTACATGGTATCAAAGTTAGGTTAGCAAAATCCTAATGGTTTTGTAGTTCCGACGTCGGCACACTCTGTTTTTGCTGTTTCGGTGGTTGGCAAGGCTTGTTCTTGCTGTTCCGGCTTCGGTAAGCCCTGTCCTTGGGGTTTCGGTGGTCGGAAAGGGTTCGGCTGGAACTTTCGGTGGTCGGCAAGGGTTCGGCTGTAGTTTTCGTGGTCGGCAAAGGGGTCGACGAGAACTTTCGTGGACGACAAGGGTCTGCGGTGCTTAGGGTCTGCTCGAAAAGGGTAGTTGGCGGCTAGGGTGTGGTCCAGAGGGGTCGACGCACCCTTTGGTTTGCTCAAACAAGGTCGGCGACACCTAGGGTGTGGTCTAGGAGGGTCGGCGACACCTAGGGTGTGGTCCAGGAGGGTCGGCGGTGCCTATGGTTTGGTCGCAAGGGGTCGACGGTGCCTAGGGTTTGGTTGCAAGGGGTCAGCGACGGGGTTTGGTATCAGTTTCTTGATTTCCTATTGGTTATTGTTCACTTGGTAGCTACAGTTCCTTGGGTTTGGTATCAGCTTGCTGGCGACGGGATTTGGTATCAGTTTCTTGATTTCCTATTGGCTACTGTTCACTTGGTAGCTACTGTTCCTTGGGTTTGGTATCAGC
>JAULJZ010092090.1:0-12233 GCA_032270985.1 Heliamphora pulchella
TCATACCTTGATGCAGGATATGAGAAATTTTTCACATATGAGTACTCATAAAATGAAAAAAATTAATTATATTAATTTTTTTTTATTTTTAAAAAAATAAAAAATATTTCAAAATCTAATATGAGAAATTTCTTATACACACACACACACACACACATATATATATATATATATATATTAATTTTATCATTCTTAATTTCAAATAAAATGAATAACTTATGAATGAGAAATTGACCAGAAAATAAAAAAAATCATTAGAAAAAAGTCACTTTAAAGTTTTTATAATAGTTTTTGTCTTTTTTAAACTTTTTAAAATTTTAATTAAAATAATTATATTTTTAAATTTGTTTTATTATGAAGAAACAAAAAATTAAAGAATTTAAACCGATTGAAAAAATTTAAAAAAATTAGAAAAGGAAGAAAAAAATAAAAAGTAAAAAAATAAAATCCCAAACAGTGCCTAAAAATGAAAAAAACACCAATAGATGGTCATAGACCGCACTTTCCTCCTTATTGCTATTCGGTAAATTTTTTGGTCTAACTTTCGTGACGTATAGCATCACTCATTAATGAATATAAAATACTTTTGAATATACAGGTAGATATACAATGTATTGGATATAATATTAGATATTATTGAAAATTTAACACCAATCCCCGAATATAGTGGAAAAATACACTGATGGCTTTAATTCATACAAAGCAAATAAAGAATACAAATTCTAACAAGAATATATGTGGTTCGACAAGCTGTTTACGTCTATGAGCGAGGAGGAATAATTCACTATGAATAACAAGGATTACAAGAACTCTTTTTATCTCTGGTATCAAACTGAGCATCTTTCTACACTCTAGTCTTTTTTCTAAGCCTCTTGTTAGCGTGAGTTGTCAATTAAGAGACAAATCAGAGAGAATATAGGAATAGCCATAACTATAAAATTCTTTCCGTCAAAGGTCAGCCATGATTATAACCCTAAAATCTGTATAGCCAAATATAGGGTTGTTAATCTCTCTATATATTTGTACAATATCTCCGTAAAGATATATGAGAAAAGAAATACAATAATAGAAAATTGACATGATATCAGAGCCACACGATACCTAGCTCTCGTTTCACGTCGATCCCTAACTCATAGCCTTCTCCTTCTTTTGCCCGCCACCTTCTCATATGGGAGACACCGAAACTCCGACGAAATCCGGTGATTCTCCCATCGACCCTAATATGCTCCTCTCGGAATTATTCACCACCAAAATGGCCGAAGCTCTGTCCAAAACTCAGGCCTTGACCGTGCTTCCTAAACCTATAGTTGTCCTGATTGGCATCAAGTTGGATGGTTCCAACTATGCTTTATAGTCCCAAGTTGTCGAGATGTACATCTCCCAGAAAGACATGTTGGGATACATCAATGGCGAGTTACCTCCACCATCTCCGACCGACCCATCCTTCTGCAAATGGCGCACTGGCAATGCCATTGTCATAGGCTGGCAGATCAACTCCATGAATCTGGCGTTAATCGACAATTTCATTCGATTTCCCATGGCCAAACTGGTTTGGGACTTTGTTGCTACCACTTATTTTGATAGTGGCGATACCTATTAAGTTTATAATCTCCGGTGGCGGGTCTCTCGTCTCCGCCAGGCGGGTGGCTCCCTAGAAAAATACTACACCAACTAGGGGAGAGCAAAAATCCGACCACCCGCCCAACCCGATCGTACCCAACCCAAAGTTTTGCTCAATGGTTGGGTATCTCATTGGATTGGGTCGAAAACGGGTGAAACATTTGTAATCTCATCAGGTTACAGGTTGAAATCAGGTGATGGTTTAAAAAACATGATAAACCGACCCGAACCGAATATACATGATCATATTCATTCAATACACTTACTGTTGCGCTTCTTTACTAACCCTAAAGCCCTAAATCACTAATCACGTGGTGCCTCCAAACTCTAACTAATAGCAATTTCCTTAATCGGCGCCTCCGATGGTCTCTCTCTCTCTCAAGCATCAAGCCTCAAACCTGATACCAGTGAAGGTGTTGGTGAAGCCAATGATATTCTCTCCCCACCAGAGCTCTCTTCTCCCCCACCAGGGCGCTCCTTTCGACTCTCTCTACAACAACTAGTAGGTTCCTCTCTCTCTCTCTCTCTCTCTCTCGCGCGCGCGCGTACACACACACACAAAACACTCACAATCACACACAATGGATGCACATGTTACAGATCTTATTTCAATTTGTTTTCTATCATGTTTTGACTTTTGATGTTGTTGCTTATTGTTTTCCTTGCTTTTCGACCAACCCGACCGAACTCGACAACTAACCTGTGGATCACAATCGGACGGTTTGGTCATGGTTGGCGGGTGAAAGTGGATACAATTTTATGAACCCGGCACATTCGGTCTAGATAATGGTTTGATACCAAACCCGACCCGAACTGACCCGTGCATAGTCCTAACACCGACTTGCAAGGCCTCTAGCGTGAGATTGATTTTCGGTGTCCCAATCTAATGGAGTGCTCTGTCGATATTTAACAATATAATAATCTCCTCCAAGAAGATCAGGTCTATGTATTCTTGGATTGTCTTGACCACAAGTTGGACAATATTCGTAGCGACATGTTATAGGTGCACCCATTTCCCACCGTGGAGCAAACGTATGCTCATGTCCGTAAGGAGGCCTTTCGCCAGGTGGTGATGAACGTCGGTGACCACGAACCACCTTCAGAGGCAGTACTTGCTTTGAGAGGCCTCTAGCTTAGATCGTCTGGTTTCTCTAGATCGGCTTCTCAGCATACTGGGAAATCTTCCTCCAAGGTCCAGACCTCATCCGATGGTCTCAAGTGCTCTCATTGTGGCAATACAAAGCACACACATGAAAACTGCTTCTAGTTGCATGGGTACCCTGATTGGTGGCACGGGTTCCATGCTTGAAAAAAATGAGAAACTACCAATATGACTGAAGGCACGGGAAAGGCTGCTGTGGCGGCAGCCAAACCTTATCTCTCTCATTCCGTCCACCGCCTCATCTAAACCGGACTTCTCTCATGTGGATCCAGGTAATCTTTGTTATGCCTTGCTTAGTCATCGCCACGATGTGGATAACAGTGCTTGGTTCTTCGACTTTGGGGCCACAGACCATATAACTTTTGATCCCGTGGATTTCTCCTACCACTCATCTTCAAGGCGCACCAGCATTACGAATGCTAATGGAGTGGTATCACCTGTCGCAGGGGCCAGATCTGTGACCCTATCACTCTCCCTTCATTTATCCAACACTCTACTTGTTCCCTCTTTATCCTACAAGTTATTATCTGTTAGCCAAGTTACTACATATTTAAATTGTGTGGTGCTAATTTATCCCGATTTTTGTCTTCTCGGGATATTCTCACCAAGGAGATAATTGGGTGTGATACTAAGAAAGGGGATTGTACTACATGGAAAATTTTAGTTTAGGTCGTGCGCATCACGTGCCCTCTTCACTTGATTCCAAGGCTCGACGAATCTGGTTGTGGCATCGTCGTTTGGGACATTCATCATTCGGGTACTTACGAAATTTGTTTCCTTATTTATTCTTCAACGTGGAGATTTTTGAATTTAATTGTGATACTTGTATCTTAGCCAAAAGTCATCGTGGTACTTATCTATTAAGCATGAATAAAAGTGATACACTTTTTACTCTAATTCATTCTGATGTATAAGGACCCTTTCATTTATCTACTATCTCTGGTGTACGCTGGTTTCTGATATTTGTTGACGACTGCACTCGAATGACCTAGTTATATTTGATGAAACATAAGGATGAAGTGTTTAGTGTCTTTCAGTCATTTCATGTTATGGTTCAAACCTAATTTTCTGCTTAGATTCGGATTCTCTGCTACGACAATGGTGGTAAATATGCTAATCACCACTTTCATTCCTATTTTCAACAACATGATCTAATCCATGAGACATCATGTCCCCAGACCCCTCAGTAAAATGGGATCGCTAAACGAAAGAATCGACATATTCTTGGCATTGCCTGGGCTCTCCTCCTAGGTGCTCATATGCCCACATAATATTGGCCTGATGCTGTTACCACTGCCGTGCATTTAATCAACTACCTTCCTTCAAAAATCTTAAATTTTAAGACCCCACTATAGTCCCTGTCAGCCTCGGTCTCTCTACCTACGGCCTTAATGCTCCCTCATTGCATCTTTGGGTGTGTACGTATGTGCACCTCCCTAAGAACCAACGCACCAAGCTTGACCCATGTGCTCTTTGGTGCCTCTTCTTGGGTTATGCCGCATATCAAAAAGGCTACCGCTGTTATGATCATGCTACCAAACGTACCTATGTGACTATGGATGTCACCTTTATAGAGTCTAAACCATTCTATCCTTCTTCGACATCCACTTCTTCTCTTTAGAGGGAGACACTGGGTGAAGAGTTGAAGTGGCTGAGTTTTGATTGGCTTGAAGATTGGAATGACACACCAATAATTGGCGAGGAATCAATGGATATATCCTCTGCATCTAGAGGACCTTAGGCAATTGAGCCGACATCATTAGGAGAAGAATCAGAATCCCCCCATCTCTCAGTGCCTGTAGACTCATCTCTTGAGAATATTCCTAAGGTAGGCAATTCCACTACGCCCTCATTTATGAATAACATAGATACTTTTGCTGGGTATACCTTACGTTTCAGGCATAACCGTGGCAAACCACCAAACTAATACTATCCAAACATTAAGAAAAAAAAGTCGAGGTATCCAATTGCCAACTATGTCTCCACCAAAAAGCTACCTATGCCTCTGAAGACATTTGCACATGAGCTTTTCGCATGTCATATTCTCACTACAATTCAAGAAGCATTAGCGGATCCCAAGTGGACTCAAGCAATAGAGAAAGAAATGGGGGCACTACTAAAGAATCAAACAATGACCTTGGTTCCATTGCCCAAAGAAAGAAAATAGTCAGGTCCAAGTGGGTCTTCTCTGTCAAACACAAGGCAGATGGATCTATAGAATGATACAAGGCGAGGCTAGTCACAAAGGGATGCACTCGGACATATGGTTTAGATTATCAAGAAACATTTTTGCCGGTAGCCAAGCTAAATAAGGTTAGGGTTCTATTATCCCTCATAGCTAACTTGGATTGGTCATTGCATCAGTTTGATGTAAAGAATGCATTTCTCCATGATGACCTTGAAGAGGAAGTCTAAATGGATACTCCTCTAGGCTACACAGCATCTTCAAAAGCTGAAGTTGTGTGCAAATTACAGCGAGCACTGTATGGACTAAAGCAATCACCTCAATCATGGTTTGGGCGGTTCAGTTTGGCAATGAAGAAGTATGGCTTCTGCCAAAGTAATTCAGATTATACATTATTTCTGAAGCACCAACGGGGCAAGGTAACAGCTTTAATTATATATGTCGATGATATGATCATCATAGGGGATGATATAGAGGAAATCGCTAAGTTTCAAAAATAATTTGGGACTGAGTTCGAGATGAAAAATCTATGAGGACTTAAATATTTCCTGGGATTAAAGGTTGCTAGATCAAGACAAGGTATATTTCTTTCCCAGCGAAAATATATATTAGATTTGCTATGTAATGTTGGAATGTTGGATTGTATGCCAGCAGATACTCTAATCATTTAGAACCACAAGCTCGGAGAATATCCAAGTCAAATGCCAACGAACAAAGGAAGGTACCAGAGATTAGTTGGTAAACTTATTTACCTCTTACATACCCATCCAGATATTATCTACGTAGTGAGTATAGTAAGTCAATTCATGCACGAACCTAGTAAGGATCATATGGAAACAGTAATTTGGATTTTACGACACTTAAAATCATCTACCAAAAAAGGGCTTATGTTTTTGAAAAATAACCATCTCTGAGTTAATGGTTATACCGACGCAAATTGGGCAGGGAACGCCATAGAGAGAGGATCCACTTCAGATTACTTCATGTTTGTCCGGGGGGGGGGGGGGAGAATCTTGTTACATAGAGAAGTAAGAAGCAAAAGGTGGTGGCATTATCAAATGTTAAAGCAAAGTTCCATGGAATGGCTAAGGGACTTTGTGAACTCCTGTGGCTCAAAAGACTTTTAACTGAAATTGGGTTTGCTCCTACCACTGAAATGGGCCTCTATTAAGATAACAAGGCAGCTATCGCCATTGCTCACAATCCTAGCTAGCATGATCATACCAAACATGTGCAGGTTGATAGACACTTTATCAAAGAAAATCTCGAAGCTAAAATAATTCAGTTTTCATTTGTGAAGTTCGAAGATCAACTAGCAGATATTCTTACAAAGGACATATCAAGCAAGGATTTCTACAACTCACTAGACAAGTTGCGCATTGAAGATTTGGATGCTTCCACTTGAGGAAGAGTGTTGACGTGAGTTGTCAATTAAGAGATAAATCAAAAAAATTATAGGAATAGTCATAACTGTAAAATTCCTTTCGTCAACGGTCAACCACGATTATAGCCCTAAAATCTGTATAGTCAAATATAGGGTTGCTAATCTCTTTATATATTTGTATAATATCTCTGTAAAGATATATGAGAAAAAAATATAATGATAGAAAATTGACACCTCTCATGTTTCATCTACAACTCTTATGACATATTTGATTTATACCAGTAGAAAACTACTAATTCAAGTAAGAGATTAAACCTTAATAAGAAAGTATCCATTTAGGCTATTCTTGCCCACCAACACTAACAATAAAGAAAATTAAAAAATTATTAGCATAACTAAAAAAGATTAACATGCCAAAACATGCAGCACTAAAATAAAACTAGATAAACACACTGTCATGTCAAGCTCCAAAATCCAAGGTCACGTGAAAAACCCACCAAACCACCATTTATAAAAGATAGATTTTTAATCTTAAAACAATCAACTAAAATATAGCCTTTTGAAATTTACAGGAGTACCTGAGGTTCGTCTCTCAGAACAACATACATACTTTTTTATACATGTATAATATATCACCTCACGGCTTACAAAACACGCCTTCAGAAATATGCAACACATGTAGGAATACAGTTCCATAACAAAAGAGAAAACTATACAAGTCTTTCGCCTCCACGGGCAACTCTAAATCAACTCCACATGATCATCAACACCTGAAAAATGTTTTAACAAATCCCACTAAGTGAGCTGAAGTCTAATAGAAACAGACTATGATGCAATAAAACAGGATATGCAATCACATAGCATAAAGTTCACTCAACCACTTGTGCCTCAAAACGGTTTTGCTTCATAAAAATCCAAGTTTTTCATCAAACTCCCATAAGCCTCAAACGGTTTTCCATTCTCAAAACCAAGCATTTCAACAATGCTAATAATATTTAATAGTTAACAAAAAATGGTAACAAAATGTATATTTTTCCACTCGGTTCACACAAATGACCAACACGCACACATGCATGCACACACTCGTTATCAACGCATTCGCGTGATTCTCCCAACTCGTGATTTGTAAATATAGGCACCGATGCCGGACAAGCATATAGACCCATGTAGCGTTACAATCAACCTGGCAACACAGGTCTCAGGAAGTGACAGAACCTTCTATACCCCGACACGACCAACGTCCTTTTTCGGTTCACTAGTCGACGGACAGAGAAACCCATTCTGTGCAGTTTTTTGGTCTTTCACCGTGGAGCAACTCGTGCCCAAATTTGCTCAATTCATAGATCCTTAAATCGCTCCTTTTTTATTATCATATCAAAATACACACTCGTGAGTCTAACCCCAAAAGGTTTCTCTCGTCAAACCCATAACATGTCACAACATGTAATAAACTAAGAAAAGCGCAAAATCTGTTTTTATCCGAACAAACCTAGTTTATATATAAAATACAGCATTTAAAGTATTTTTAACCAGTAAAAAAGTATATAACTACACGTAACACCATTTAAAGACAACATAGTCGAGGATCCTACCTCGATGAATCGAAACTTGACGCCTCAAAAACTGAACTTCGTTGAAACGAGATTTTGTCCGGATAAATACAAAGTCTACAGTGTGGATAGTAAGGATCCACTAACTGATCGTAAAAAATCAAGCCCCAAACCCACAAAAGTCTAGAGAGAAGGTGAAGAAAAAGAAAACTTACTCAAGAAGCTAGTTTTTGAAAATATCTAACATAAGGTTGATATTTATAGGCTTACAGGAACTCAATCGACTGAACCCACCAAGTCATTCGACTGAAAAGCTACTGGAAAATCCAAAAATGCATCACTACCTCGGTTCAGTCGACTGAACCTCCAACCCAGTCGACTGAACTTCAACCTAGAACATCCAGTCAACTGGATTCACCCCCTCAGTCAACTGAATAGCTACTGCCAACACACAATCAGTACTTCAGATTCAGGAAAACTTCAAAACCAACCAACTCAACCAAAAACGTTAAGAACAGAAACAACATTTCAAACATATAACGATAAAAACATCTATAACATGCTGTTCAACTATGATGGAGCAACAACTAATACATCATGTATATAACAAAAAAGAAACGAAACAGGGTCTCACATTTCCTATGGCGTCTGAACGAGCATCCGGACGGGAATATCTCCAAATTCAAGACATAAATCCCAATAATCTCCACCTTAGCTCGAACTTCTAAAATATGTTGAAGAACTGTTAATCGCCCCTTTCACGGGTATTAGTGCTCTACTTTCTCTGATCATCAACATGAATGAATATGGACAAAGTCTGTGACGATCCAAAAATTTTGAATTCATCTAGAGCGACAAATAAAATACTAGGCAACAGAAAGGCAAAATCTTATTCTAATATTTTTCAAAAAAAAATAAAATTAAACAAGAAATTTTATTATATCATTGTTCTTGCAGCGAAAAATTAAAAAAATAACTGAAAATAAAAAAATCTTGATAATAAAGACTTTGGTGGCTAGGTTCACATGAATTAGGGCTTTATTTATTCTTCTATGTTCTCCTCTACTACGTCATCCTGCACTTCATAACCTGGTGTTTGAATCACCATGGCAACATAAAACGAAACCATGAGTTCAAAGAACTTAGTAAACTTATCACAAGTAAAGCATGTATCGATAGCTAATCACATCAACAGGTTGCAACAAATAAACAACAGATATATCAAAATGCTTCGTGATTTAATTAATTACTAATAACTTCAATTAGGATTACCCTAGAACACTACCCAAACACATTCTCCTCATCATCATCAACATCAAATCTAATACACGAGAAGTTTCTACGATTCCAACTAGATGATATCCTAGAATAATAACAAGACACAGCCTACGGTCCATTTCTGCCAGATAATCATCTTAAAATTACAACCGAGAACGCATCTGTGTTTGCCTGATAAGTTATCATAAAATATACACTGGCCCAGTCTACGGCGAGTGTCTGCCAAGTAACTTATCAAAACCTAAACTCTACTGAATATTATCAAGGTTCAAACATCGGCCCAGCCTACGGCGGGTGGACCTTGATAATATCCATCACCACAACAAACCACGACATACAACTAACCCCTCGTAATTAGCCCCGTTATAATTTTTAGCATGCGGAGTTTATTTATACAACCCTCCCGATGAGTGCATTTCCAATAGTTAAGATCATGCTAAATCGATAATCAATCATGAGATTACGAATCATGCTATAACAAAAAAAATTGATAACTTAACACGCGATCATCAATGACACCATAAGATATCTAAACATGCATGAATCAATAAACAAATAACTATAAAACCAAACAAAATGCGTCACAGTACGGGAGAAATAAATAAATAAAAGCATTAAATCGTTATTTTTCCGAAATAGACTTTATTTATGTTTTTTTAAATTAGTCTAAAAATATCATTTCACGCGAGAAAATTTTGAAATTTGGTTGGCACCTTATTTGGCACGTTCTGGTCACTTTTCGTGTTTTAAGTTTTCCGAGAAAAGGCTCCGAAAGTTTCCGTTTTTGTATTCTAAGTTTCTGCTAATCAGAAACTAAAGGATTCATTTGGATAGATTTTATTTCGTTTCTTAATTAATTTAATTGGCTCACTTTTCTATCATCAAATTTTCTAATTATTTTTAATGAAATGAACCCTCTTAATTTCAAAATATTTATCATAATTATTCAAAAATCCAGCAACTATATTATCATATGATTCATTGAAGTAATTAAATATTGAACGGCGCACAACTAGTGATTCGGTTATTTTTTTTTTGATTTTTGATTAATTGTTTATATTAAAAGCAAACCATTAATATCAGAATATTCATTATACATATTAAAATACAGTAACTAATTGAAACTTAAATCAAAAGAAAAGAATAAATAACGATGCGTTCCGAAACTAGTGATTTCGGTTGCCTTTTTCGCTTTTCTACGACGGCCCGACGATAACGGCTTCGGTTTGAGACGAATGGTTTAGAATCTTTCTTAATCTGCAAATTCAGAGGCTTATTCTCCTCTCTCTTTCTAAAAAAATGAAGAACGGCTGGAAAACGAGAAGAAAACGAAATGCCGGAATAATCGAAATATTATTTGTAACGATCAACAAAATAAACGCAAGTTTAGATCTTACCGGTTGAAAAACGAAACTGTTGATTACAAAAAACACGATACCAAGAGTATGCCTCTAAAAAATCATGAAGATTCGAATTCGTTTGGCTCTTGATCCGTGCAAAAATGCAGACTGAATTTCTCTCTCGAATTCCTCCCAGCGGCGCACTGATGTGTGATTTCCTAATCCCTAAGCTATCATGCAGCACAGTGATTTGTAATTAGCCCTCAACCCTAAAGGGTATATATATATATATATAAAGATAAAAATTTTATATATTTAAATATAATTATTTTATTTATTTATTTTCTTAATTTTTTTGCCTTTCAAAAAAAATAATTATAGCCTTCTAAAAGTTATTTATTTCCTAGAGAGATTATTACCATCTAAAAAAATTATTATACTATTAAGTTATTTATTATTATTATTATTATTATTATTAAAGTTAAACTTAATGTTTTCATAAAACTTATTATAATCTTATTATTTAAACTTAAATTTTTAGTTTAATTTAAAATCAAACTTACTTAGATTTATTATTATAATAAACTATCATCCATTAGCCATGAATTATATATTTCACAACAAAATAATTAATTTTTATTTTTTATTATTATTATTTATTAAACATTATTTGATAAAAAAAATCTCGAAAGCTCGGGTCGTTACAATCTACTCCCCTTCAAAAGAATTTTGTCCTCGAAATTCACATGGCAAAAAGGTGCGGGTAAGTCACACGCATGGTATCCTCACGTTCCCATGTTGAATTTTCAATTCCTTGATATTGCCATAGAACGCATACTAACGGAATCGTCTTGCATCGTAGAACTTTTTCTTGATGGTCAAGGAATCTCACTGCCCTCTCCTCGAATATCACATCCTGATCCAAGCTAATCTCCTCCTAGCTCAAAACGTGTGTAGGGTTCGGCTCGTACTTTCGTAGCATTAATACGTGAAAGACATTGTGAACACTTGCTAACTGCGGGAGTAGGGCTAAACGATAAGCCACAGCTCCAATTTTCTGTAGAATCTCGAACGGTCCAATGAAACGGGGAGACAACTTTCCTTTCTTCCCAAATCGAATAATACCACAGCGCGGTTGAATCTTTAGAAAAGCATGATCTCCAACCTCAAACTCTAACGGTCGGCGCCTTCGATCAGCATAACTCTTTTGCCGGCTATGTGCTGTGAGAAGGCGTTGACGAATCAGCTTAACCTTCTTTGTCATTTTCATCACAAGATTGGGTCTTAGCAAACTTGTCTCTCCTACCTCGGTCCAATAAATAGGTGACCGACAAGGTCGCCTGTATAAGTCCTCATACGGTGCCATACCAATATTGGCCTGGTAACTGTTGTTGTACGCAAACTCCACCAGCGGTAAGTGCTTCTCCCAACTTCTGTGAAAGTCCATAACACGGGCTCTAAGTATATCTTCTTGTGTCTGAATAGTCATTTCTGACTGTCCGTCTAACTGCGGGTGAAAAACTGTACTAAAACAAAGTTTTGTCCCTAAAGCTATTTGTAGACCCTGCCAAAACATGGATGTAAAGCACGGATCGCGGTCAGATACTATGGAAACAGGTTTACCATGTAGCCTTACAATCTCACGGATATACTTTTGACTCAACGCCTCAAGTGTATCTGTCATCCTTATCGGTAAGAAATGCGCTAACTTTGT
>JAULJZ010092101.1:0-12232 GCA_032270985.1 Heliamphora pulchella
GGAGCTGAAGACGAGGTTGACTAGTCTGCCAGTGTTGATCATTCCAGAGCGAGGCTTGGGGTATACGGTGTACTGTGTTTGTAGCCTACGGTTCCTGGCAGTTGAAGACGCACGAGTGGAACTACCTGACACACGATTTGGAGTTCGCAGTTGTGGTATTTACCTTGAAGACATGGAATCACTATTTGTATGGTGAGCATTTTGAGGTTTTCTCCGATCAAAAGAGCTTAAAAGACTTATTTTCGCAGAAGAACCTGAACTTGCGCCAACGGCGGTGGATGGAGCTATTGGAGGACTATGATTTTGATTTGCAATACCATCCAGGGAAGGCCAATGTTGTGGCAGACGCGCTCAGTAGGAGATCTCATGGGTCGTTAGCTTCTATGGCTATACGTGAGTGGGATATGCTTGTAGATGTTGGGGAGTTTGATTTGTGCCTTAGGGATATCGCGATGGGTGCCACCTTATTTTCTGTAGTTACTCGACCAGCATTGATAGCACGTGTACTAGAGGTCCAACGAACGGATCAGGAGGCTTAGATGATACGAGATTGCGTTGCTAGTGGCGAGGATACAGCAGACAGGATTGTGGGTTCTGATAAGAGTTTGAGGTTAGATGGGAGGTTGTTTGTGCCAGAGTCATGCCGAGTTGATCTATTACGTGAGTGTCATCATTCTCGTCTTACAGTGCATCCAAGAGGCACAAAGATGTACCATGACTTACGTCGTCAGTTCTATTGGATGGGAATGAAGCGAGATGTGATTCAGTTTGTTTTCCAATGCCTCACCTATCAGCAGGTAAAGGCAGAACATCAGAGACCGGCAGGATTGCTACAGTCGTTGCCTATATCAGAGTGGAAGTGGGAGCATGTCACGATGGACTTTGTGTTAGGACTTCCTCGGTCACCTAGAGGACACAACGCCGTGTGGGTTGTGGTTGATAGGTTTACGAAGTCTGCACACTTTCTCCCCATCCGAGTGAGGGATTCGGTGGAACGATTGAGTGGCATATATGTCAGAGAGATTGTCCGATTGCATGGAGTGCCAGTGTCTATTGTTTCTGACCGTGACCCGCGCTTCACATAGTGCTTTTGGCAGAGTCTTCAGAAGGCTTTGGGGACGAACTTGATGTTCAGTACTGCTTTTCACCCCCAGACGGATGGTCAGTCTGAGAGGCCTATATAGATTTTAGAGGATATGCTGAGGTCTTGTGTCCTTGATTTTAGAGGTTCGTGGGAGGATCATCTACCGTTGGCAGAGTTTGTATACAACAATAGCTATCAGTCCAGTATTAGGATGGCACCGTATGAAGCTTTGTTTGGTAGACCATGTAGATCCCCCGTGTGTTGGACAGATGTGGGAAAGACCACAGTCTTGGGACCCGACATGGTGCAAGAGACGACAGAGAAGGTTGCTGTGATTCGCCAGCGCTTACTGATAGCGCAAAGCCGCCAAAAGAGTTATGCAGATCAAAGGAGGCGACCTTTGGAGTTTTCAGTGGGGGATCATGTGTTCTTGAAGGTCTCACTAAGTAGAGGTTTGATGAGGTTTTGTCATAGCAGGAAGCTATCACCGCGCTTCATTGGACCATTTGAGATCCTTGACAGGGTTGGAGAGGTTGCTTATCGTTTGGCTTTGCTACCTCAGTTAGCATCTGTACATAACGTGTTTCACGTTTCTATGCTTCGGAGGTATGAGCATGATCCTTCGCATGTGCTAGATTGGGCTGAGCTGCAGATTGACGAGGATGCCACCTATGAGGAGCGTCTAGTGAGGATTCTTGATACAAAGGAGCAGGTGCTACGGGGCAGAACCATTGCTTATGTCAAGGTCCTGTGGCTTCATTGCGGGGTTGAGGAAGCGACATGGGAGCTTGAGTCTGGGATGCGTGCTAGATATCCAGACCTGTTTACCTCGTGACCTTGTTGCGAATTTTAGGGGCGAAATTCCTTAAGGGGGGAGAGTTGTGATACCCAGAACCTTGTTCTTCTATGTTGTTTATATATTTGATGTGTTCATTTCAGTATATGAATATTATCGATGCGTGGTTTATGCTTTAAAGTTGTAGAACCGCATATATAAGTGTGTTATACGCTTTCCAGGGTTTGGTAGAGGCTCGTTTGGCTTGCGTTTGGACCAAAAACCTTGTTGTGCTTCACAAACGCGAGACCAAAAATAGTAAGGGAGTTCGATTAACTTGGTTGTTGAGTTCGGTCGACTGAAGTGTTTTTCTTGGGTTCGGTCGACTAAACCAGGAGGTTCGGTCGACTGAACTGTGGCGGTTCACGTTTTTTGAGGAGCTTCATTCGACTGAAGTGGTCTCTTCAGTCGACTGAACTGCCTTTTTGGCGTGATTATAAATAGTTCCAGGGGTTGGAATGTTTGGAAAAGCTTTTTCTTTCCATTCTCTCTGCCTTCTCTCTAGCTTTGAGGGCCTGGGGCTTGGTTTGTTGTTGATTCCTTTGTGGATCCTTGCTATCGGGGTCGAGGGCTTTGCATCCAATCGGTCAGATTCTTGTTCTGACGCTGTTCAGTTTTGAGACGTCGAGTTCTTGACCCTACTGCTGTATAAGGGTGTTTTATGTAATTATACCTGTTTTCACCGGGTAGAAAATACATCAAATGTGATTTTCATGTGTAACCGTGGTTTTTGGGTAAAAGTGGGGTTTTTACGCCTTTTCTCGGTTGTACGCATGTTTCGGGCGCGTGGTATCCATAGTTTTCAAAAGGAGGTTTGAAAATGGTGATTTGTGAAATCGGGTGAAAAACGTCTTTTTGGAGATTTGGAGCTAACCCGCGGGGTTGAGTTTCAAAACTTAACGTTTTGTTAGAAATGGTTTTAGATCTCCATTTTGATGGATTAGATCTCTTTTATACATGTGTTGTATAAACTGTTTTGTGGGTTTTCGCAATTGAGCTACGGTGGGTTTTAAAATGTTCTCCATAGATGTACTGTGACATTGTGTGTGTTGAGTTGGGCTTTCATTGCTCCTCGGTGTAAGTCCGAAAATGTGCGCAGTGTAGGTCCCTACGTGCCTTCGGGTTAATTCCCGTAAACGAGGTTGGTGGGTGCTTAGTGCCCTCGGGTGTGACCTCGTAAACTAAGTCAGTTGCCTCCGTTAATGGCGTTATTATTGTAACTCCGTATAGAACTTGTCATTACTAAACCTACGGGTTGAGGGTATTGGATGAGAGTATATAGTTGTTGCCTTTATCGATGTGGCAGAGTCGGTACATAGGACTACATTTATATCTTTCGCCTCGGCTGAGTGGCCTAAGTGGAGCTTACTGTTTTATTTACAGCTTTCTCTTAACTGTGGCATAATATCTATTAGTATGATATGCATAGTTTGAAGGATGGAAAATGTGGGGTTTTATGACATAAAACCTTTTTGAGACTCGTGATAATCTGACGAAAAACTTGTGATTTTGAAAGGAAAACCTTTTTGGCTTCTGTGGTTGAGCCCGTGTGTGTATAATTGCATAGCCTGCTTTATAGCTTTATTGTCTATGTTCTATTGGGCTTCGGCTCACGGTGTGGAATTTTGCTGTAAAACATTTTCAGGTGAGCATGAGGAGTTGACCTAGTTGCAAAGGTGATGGAAGACTTGCTATAGTTTTCCCTTTTTGAGACATGTACTTATACATGTGACGCCTGTTGAGGCTGGTTTTGTATGCCTTTTGGCAATATGTTTATTCATGTATGAGATGCATGTTTTCTGTTTATGAGAGTTGAACTGTGGGGATCTTTTATCCAAATGTCGTACATTTTAATTATCAAATGTGAAACCTATTTTCTTAAATGGGTGTTTTGGTGGGCTTTCGTGTGACCCAGATGTTTAGGTCGTGACAGGTTCAGATTTCGAGGCTTTGAGTTTCGACTCAGCGAGGTAGGATTCTTGACCCTGCTGCTGTATAAGGGTGTTATATGTAACTATACGTGTTTTTATCGAATAAAAAATACATCAAATGTCATATTTATGTTTAAATCTTATTTTTTGGGTAAAAAGCATGTTTTTTTCTTTTCTTGGTTTATTACATTGTATGGCTTGTGAGCGTATGGTTTTCAAAAGTGGTTTTGAAAATGGTGGTTTTTGATGAAAATCTCAACACTTGGTGTTTTGGAGGTTTTGAGCCAACCTTTGGGGTTGAATCTCATTTTTGAAACGTTTTGTTGAAAATAGAGAAAATATTTTAAAATGTTTTTGTTTGATCTCCATGTTGATGGATGGATCTATATATACATGTTTAATGTATATTTGTGGAAACGTTTTAGTTTTATGGAAATGTTTTCGTAATTGAGCTACGAGACGATTTTTGAAATGATTCTCTAGATGTATCGGGATAGCGGGTATTTAGCACGAGTTGCCCTCGGTGAAAGTCCAGAAATGTGCGCAGAGAAGGTACCTTTGTCCTTCGGGGTAGTTCCCGTAAAGAAGGTGGTAGGTGCTTTTATCCTTCGATTTTAGTCCATAAAGTCAGCTTTTACATTGTGGTGGCTCCGTATAGAACTTGTCATTACCTAACCGGTCTTATGATGTATAGAGATTGGGTAAGGGGTAAGAGTCTATAGTTATTACCTCTATCCCCTTGTGACGGAGTCGGTACATAGGATTCATTTTATCTTTTCTCGGTGTGTGATTTGAATGGGAAAATAATGTTTTGGTTAAGGTTTTTGTTAACTGTGAAATGATATTTTCATTGCTTAAATACTCGAATTGTGGATGAAAAACTGTTTGGGAGTCTTATGGGAGTTTGATGGGAAAACTCTGAGTTTTATGATGTAAAACCTTTTTGGCTTTGTGGTTGAGTTAGCTCCCACTATATGATTGCATATCCTGTTTTACAGCTTTATAGTCTGTTTCTATTGGGTTTCGGCTCAAGGTGTGGGATTTTGTTTTAAAACCATTTTCATGTTTGGAGGTTGATGATCACGAGGAGTTGATTTAGTGTTGCCTGTGGTGGCGGAAGACTTTTTAGTTTTCTTTTTGTATGCCGGCTTGAAGGCATGTTTTGTACGCCTCAGGCCGATATATTTATCCTTATTGAATATGATATTTACTGCTTATGAGAGATGCATGTTGGGTATTCTTCTGATTTCAGCAGGTGGATTTAAATGTATGAAAACTTATTTTCATACAAACTGGTGTTTGGTGGATTTTCACGTGACCCTGGGTTTTGGGGCGTGACAAAACTTATTTTCATAAAAACTGGATTTTCATGTTGGGTTTTGGACCTAGTTCTCATTTTATCGGCTCTTATCAGCAGCAGTTGTCCACACCTACACCATCAGTGGCCTCGACAGGAAGGCCAGAGCAGAGAGAGCTGATTTGTTATCGAGGCGGACAGCCATGGCATCGTTCATTTAAGTGCCCACAGAAGTGCCAGATCCAGAGTTCAGCATCTGTCCAGTCACAGGCGAGAGACCCACCTTTACGCTTTGGGTGTGGTCAGTCCGGGCATATTCGCAGATACTGTCCCCAGGAGGGGAATGTTCAGAGTGCGACGGGAGCGCCAGCTGCTCCATCGGCACAGAGATGACAGACTCCTCAATAGCCAAGGGCCTAGCCGTCTAGGTTTACAGAGGAAGGCACTTCATCGCAGTTTATGAGGCAGCCGATGACTCAGGGATATGGTGGGCAGACTAGACCACCGCAGGCCAGGGTTTATGTTCTTTCTGATCACAGTGCTTCCAAAGAACCGGTTGCATCTGACGCTGCAGCTACTCCAGCCATGATCAGAGGTACTCTTCTAGTCTTTAGATCATGGGCCAGTGTTCTCATCGACACGGGAACATCACATTCTTTTATCTCTTCTGCTTTTGCATCTGCATTGGGGTTACAGATAGACTCGTTGGGTAGTGCATTGAGCGTAGAGACCCCAGTCAATGGGAATGCAATGTTGAGCAGAGTTTGCAGATCCTGTGAGTTAGGAGTCGCCGGTCGTTGTTTAGAGTTTGATTTTATCATTCTAGACCTGACCACGTTTGATGTCATCCTAGGGATGGACTGGCTGACTACCTACCGTGCCGTTATAGATTGTGAATGATAGAAAGTGTCGATCTGTACGCCAGAGGGTGACTGCTTCTACCTTGTGGGTGATTGGGATGAGGGCTTGGTGTCTATGCTCGGTGTCTTTCGGGTTCGAGGGAACTTGTGTTTCCTCTTTTCTGCGTTCAGCTTGGATGAGTTGGGTGAGGCTCGAGGGGAGCTACCCCCTGTGGTCTGTGACTACCCAGATGTTTTTCCAGATGATCTGTTTGAGTTACCGCCGAGCCGAGATGTGGAGTTCTCCATTGATCTTATTCCGGGAGTTGCTCCTATCTCTATGCCATCGTACCGCTTTGCACCGGCTGAGTTGTGAGAACTCAAGGTGCAGTTGCAGGAGTTTCTTGACAAGGGGTTTGTGCGGTCGAGTACGTCTCCATGGGGAGCTCCAGCACTTTTTGCGAAGAAGAAGGATGGATCTTCGAGATTGTGTATAGACTACAGGAAGCTAAACCAGGTAACGGTGAAGAATAAGTACCCTATGCCTAGGATTGATGACCTGTTTGATCAGCTGAAGGGATCACGCTGCTTTTCGAATATTTACTTGAGGTCGGGATATCACCAGCTGAGGATTAGGGACGAGGACATAGCGAAGACCGCCTGTCGGACTCGTTATGGTCACTACGAGTTTCTGGTTATGCCGGTCAATTTGACGAACGCCCCTGTAACATTTATGGGTTTAATAAACCGTATCTTCCACCCTTATCTGGACAGTTTTGTGGTTGTGTTTGTAGATGATATTCTGATCTATTCACCTACGAGGGAGGTGCATGAGGAGCATCTGTACATTGTCTTGCAGCTTCTGAGAGAACATCGCTTGTATGCGAAGTTTGAGAAGTACGAGTTCTGGATGTTAGAGGTGAGATTCCTTGGACACGTGGTGTCAAAGGATGGAATATCAGTAGGCTTGTCGAAGACTGATGCCGTGATGGACTGGCAGCGACAGAAGAACGTCTTTGAGATCTGTAGTTTTCTGGGCTTGGTAAGTTATTATCAGCGGTTCGTCAAGGACTTCTCTAGGTTGGCAGCACCTATGACGCGTCTGACGTGGAAGGGAGTTATGTTCGTGTGGAGTGAGTCCTTTGAGTCAGCTTTCCAGGAGCTGGAGAAGAGATTGACTAGTACGCCAGTGTTGATTATTTCAGAGTGAGGTTTGGGATATACAGTGTATTGCGACACATCGCACGATGGTTTGGGATGTGTATTGATGCAGGGAGGTAAGGTTGTAGTCTACGGCTCGTGACAGTTGAAGACACTTGAGAAGCACTACCCGACGCATGATCTAGAGTTGGCAGCCGTGGTCTTCGCTTGATGACATGGCTGTATTATCTATATGGTGAGCACTTCGAGGTTTTCTCTGATCACAAGAGCTTAAAATACTTGTTTTTACCGAAGGACTTGAATCTTCGCCAACGATGATGGATGGAGTTGTTGGGAGGATACGACTTTGATTTGTAGTACCACCCAGGGAAAGCAAACGTCGTAGCCTACGCACTCAGTAGGTACGCACTCAGTAGGAGATCTCGTGGTTCGTTAGCTTCTGTGGCAATAGGGAATGGGATATGCTTGGAGATGTTGGAGAGTTTGATCTGTGTCTCGGAGAGATAGGGAGAGGTGCGACCTTATATTCAGTAGCTTCACAGCCCGGTTTGGTTGGACGCGTGTTAGAGGCTCAGCAAACCGATCAGGTGGCTTAGATGATATGAGACCGCATTGCTCGTGGGAAGGATACAGTAGGATGGATGGTGGGTTCAGATCAGAGTTTAAGGTTAACAGGGTGTCTATTTGTACCAGAGTCATGTCGTGCTGAGGTGCTACTTGAGTCTCATCATTCACGTCTTGCAGTGCATCCAGGAGGCATGAAGATGTACCATGATTTGCATTGTTAGTTCTGGTGGACGAGAATGAAGAGGGATGTGATTCGGTTTGTTACTCGCTGCCTTACTTGTCAGCAAGTAAAGGTTGAACATCAGTGATCAGCAGGACTGTTACAGCCATTGCCTATATCTGAGTGGAAGTGGAAGAATGTCACGATGGATTTTGTGTCAGGGCTTCCTCGATCGTCGACGGGATACGATGCTGGTTGGGTTGTGGTTGATAGGTTGATGAAGTCTGCACACTTTTTTCCCATTCGAGTGAGAGATCCAGTGGACAGACTGAGTCGACTATACATCTGGGATATAGTTTGACTACACGGAGTACCGGTGACTATTGTTTCAGATCGAGACTCGCGCTTTACATCGCGTTTTTGGCAGAGTCTTTAGATGGCATTGGGGACTAACTTGACCTTCAGCACAGCTTTTCACTCACAGACCGATGGTCAGTCTGAGAGGACCATTCAGATTTGGAAGACATGTTGAGGACCTGTGTGCTTGAGTTTTGGGGTTCTTGGGCGGATCACCTATCCTTGGCAGAGTTTGCATACAACAATAGCTATCAGTCCAGTATTGGGATGGCACCGTATGCGGCTTTGTATAGTAGGCCGTGTAGATCGCCGGTGTGTTAGACAGAAGTGGATAAGACCACTATTTTGGGACCCGACCTAGTACAGGAGACGACCGAGATGAATGCAGTGATTCGTTAGCGTCTGGTGACAACTCAGAGCCGCCAGAAGAGTTAGGCAGATCAAAGGAGGAGACTTTTGGAGTTTACAGTTGGAGATCACCTATTTCTGAAGGTCTCGCCACGTAGAGGCTTGATGAGGTTTGGCCGTAGCGGGAAGCTATCACCACGTTTTATTGGGCCATTCGAGATCCTAGAAAGGATTGGCGTGGTAGCATACCGTCTGGCCTTACCACCTCAGTTAGCCTCGGTGCATAACGTCTTTCACGTTTCTATACTTTAGAGGTATCAGCTTGATCCTTTACAAGTTCTGGATTGGGCCGAGCTGCGACTTAATGAGGATATCATGTATGACGAGTGTACAGTGAAGATCCTTGATACGAAAGAGCAAGTGTTACGGGGGAGAACGATTGCTTATGTCAAAGTTCAGTGGCTTCATCACGGGGTTGAGGAAGCAACTTGGGAGCTTGAGTTTGGGGTTTGTGCTAGATACTCGGAGTTATTCACCTTGTGACCTTGTAATGAATTTCAGGGGCAAAATTTCTTAAGGGGGGGAGAGTTGTGAGACCCTCACCGCTTTGTTTTTGATACATATACATGTTGACATATTTTTTTCATGTTTTGTATATCATCGATGCATGATTTATGCTTTGGAGTTGTAGAACAGCATGTGTAGATGTGTTTTACGCTTTCTTGGACCTTGTTTAGGCTTGCTAGGATGGTTTTCGGGCTATAAAATCGAAGCATAAACCTGTACGCTTCTGCCCAGTGGTTCGGTCGACTATAGGGGTTGGTCTAGTTGACTGGACCCATATTTTTCAGTTTGGTCGACTGAACTAGGGGGTTTGGTTGACTGGACAGGAGATATTTTCCGTGGTTATAAATATCCTAGTGGCTGAGATATTTTGAGAAACCTTTCTTAGAAGCTAAGTTTTCCATTTCTCTGCCTTCTCTCTTGCTTTTGAGGGCCCGGGGCTTGGTTTTTTGTTAGATTATTTACAATTCCTTGCTATCGGGGACGTGGGCTTCGCACCCATCCAGTCTGATTCTCATTCCAACAAGGTTTGGATTTCGAGACTTTGAGTTTCAACTCAGCGAGGTAGGATTCTAGACCCTTCTGCTGTATAAGGGTGTTATATATAATTATATGTGTTTTCACCGGGTAGAAAATACGTCAAACGTCATATTTGTGTTTAAACCTTATTTTTTGGGTAAAAAGCATGTTTTTCATTTTTTTGGGTTTATTACATTGTATGGCTTATGAGCGTATGGTTTTCAAAAGTGGTTTTGAAAACAGTGGTTTTTGATAAAAATCTCAACACTTGGTGTTTTGGAGGTTTTGAGCCAATCTTTTGGGTTGAATCTCATTTTTGAAACGTTTTGTTGAAAATGGAAAAAAATATTTTGAAATATTTTTGTTTGATCTCCATGTTGATAGATGGATCTATATATACATGTTTAATGTATATTTGTGGAAACGTTTTGGTTTTGTGGAAATGTTTTCGTAGTTGAGCTACGGGACGGTTTTTGAAATGATTCTCTAGATGTACCGGAATAGCGGGTATTTGGCACGAGTTACCCTAGGTGGAAGTCCAGAAGCGTGCGCAGAGAAGGTACCTTTGTCCTTCGGGGTAGTTCCCGTAAAGAAGGTGGTAGGTGCTTTTATCCTTCGGTTTTAGTCCATAATGTCAGCTTTTACGTTGTGGTGGCTCCGTATAGAACTTGTCAATATATAACTGGTGCTATGATGTATAGGGATTGGATAAGGGGCAAAAGTCTATAGTTGTTACCTCTGTCTCCTTGTGACGGATTCGGTACATGGGATTCATTTTATCTTTCCTCGGCATGTGATTCGAGTGAGAAAATAACGTTTTAGTTACGGTTTTTGTTAACTATGAAATGTTAATTGCATTGTTTAAATGCTCAGTTTGTGGATGAAAAAATGTTTGGGAGGCTTATGGGAGTCTGATGGGAAAACTTGGGGTTTTATGATGTAAAATCTTTTTGACTTTGTGGTTGAATTAGCTCCCATTATATGATTGCATATCCTGTTTTACAGCTTTATAGTAAGTTTCTATTGAGTTTCGGCTCACGGTGTGGAATTTTGTTGTAAAACCATTTTCAAGTTTGGAGGATGATGATCATAAGGAGTTGATCTAGTGGTGCCTGTGGTGGCAGAAGACTTTTTAGTTTTCTTTTTGTATGCCTACTTGAAGGCATGTTTTGTACGCCTCAGGACGATATATTTATCCTTGTTGAATATGATATTTATGGCTTATAAGAGATGCATGTTGGGTATTCTTCTGATTTCAACAGGTGGATTTATATGTATAAAAACTTATTTTCATAAAAACTAGTGTTTGGTGGATTTTCACGTGACCCTGGGTTTTGGGGCGTGATAAATTGGTATCAGAGCTCTAGGTTCAAATACCTAAGATCTATGGGAAGAGGGTATGATAAAATAATTATTTATATTATTTAATGAGTGGTGAATAAAAAAAATATCTATTTTATATAATAATTATTTGTGAAAAGTCACATCTTTTGGGAATAGACACTTATTATGAATAGGTGCAATTGGTATCCCTTGACGGAAGGATATTATAATTGCCTATAAATAAGAGGGGTCCTTAACCTAGCTTTTATGGAAAATGTCTTCGTTCCATCAACCGTTTTATCAAGATAAGGCTATAATGTTAGAAGAATCACTCTGTAAGTGCAAATCATTTTCAGCACTTAAACAATCATAGTTGAAAATACATTATTCATATTTTCGTTGCGTATATACATATGTCAATTTTACTTACATGTGCCACAGGCAACAGTCCAAACAAAACTAAACCTGTGCCACTATATCTTAAGAAGGCTTAAACAAAACAAAACTAAGTCGGCCCCAAAACTAAGCCTGTGCCACACAAACAGACAACCGAATTTGGGAAGCTGCCCAAGACAACAGCCCAAAAATGAAAGGACCACTGTTGCCGCCAACCAAAACCAGATCCGCCATACAAACCAAACAAAACCTTTGCTGCCATTACTAGAGGAAGCTCAGCCTAGAAACAGCTGGAAGGACAAACCAATAGAGACCAAAAATTGGCCCCATTAAAGTGAGACCAACAACACCCAACAAAGGCAAAAGTAGGAGCCCTAACATACACACACAAACTCGATTAAGCACACACACCCACAGCCCCTACACAAGTCGTAGGGGAAGGCTATATACAAAAAAAAGTATAGTTAAGCAAAAGGAAACCTACACCGATTAAGTGTAACGAGCAAAAGATAAATAAACCAGCATCAACAGCCCACCATGACTATAAATAAGGGAGATGGACAAAACAAGAGCATAAAAATCTAAAAAAATAAGAGCCAAAATGCAATGAACAACCCTCAAAGCTAAGCAACACACACAAAATCGAAGACCAGATATGGCAGCTGAACAAAGCTAAAATCATCCTCCCAAATGAGGCCAAAAGCTACCAGAAATCGTAGCAACCTCAAAGCTGTGCCTTCTTCCGTTTAAGATTTGCAAGGACACGGGACCATAATGTTAGGGTTGGTATACTGAAAATCATGTTTTTAATATTTAATTTTATTTTAATAAAATTAATTTTCTATTTTATG